>OV651830.1:13823946-13899167 GCA_927349885.1 Psylliodes chrysocephalus
TCACCGACGTTCATTACATGGGGATCTGCAAACATTCGGGAACATAATTTGATTATTGTGGTTTAATAGGGTTTAAAATAGAATTGTTTATCTAACGCGCTTAAATTTTGAAAAAGAATCACGTTGCAATCGTTTTTTAAAAATATCCTGTATTTATTGTTTCTTTGAGTGGCATATCGTGTTTTGTGCTTGCTATTTGTAGTGTAGGAGAGGGGGAGAACAACATGTACTATGTCGCGACATTATTTATATTTTGCCATATTGAAATATATATATTTACAATTAAACATATTTTTTATAATTATAATAACAACCAGGCCCGCACATAGCACTTTAGGCGCCGTCATGCACCACCAATGAGGTTGAATACTATGGAGATGACATGCCAAAAAAAAACGACACCCCTTCCCCTCTCTTAGTAGTCATGTCATAGTTGTCAAAGAGCTGTCAGAACTTTGTTCAAATTTAAATATTTCGACGATATTTCTATCTTAAAAAGTGTTTTTTTTTATTAATTTGTATAAAAAGTGTGCCAAAATTAATTGTAAAAACTTCAGTGAAAGAGCGTAAGAAAATATCTAATTTAAGTTTTCATTAGTAAGTATAAGGAGTGTACTTAGAATTTTTTTTAGAATGCTTAACTTTTTTTTATTATAGGTTATCAAAAGACCCACAATATCTCAAAATTTGGTCTAAATTTGTGGGAAAAGACCAATTTGAGCCTAAACCGAATAGCATGTTGTGCTCTATTCACTTCAAGGAAGAATTTTTTGATAAGAGTGAGTTTAGGGTCAGATTGAAGAAGAATGCTGTTCCGACAATAAATGAATGTTTAGTTAGTATACACTTTATTTACAATAAAACTTAAATAACTAACTTAATAAAGAACATTGGCTTGACTAACTTTATAATAAAGACAAATAACTATATTAAAACTTAGATAACTGTAATAAAACTTAAATAACTAACTTTATAATTAAACTTAAAAACCAACTATAATTAAACTTTAAAACCAACTTATAATTACACTTAAATGACTAACTTTTTAAGTAACACATAATTTAGAATAAAATTTCAAGTATTTAAAAGCAGTTTTTATTAGATCCTAATTTCCTATTATTATACCGTTTTGATAATGAATATATTGTATAATAATAAATACTGGTGATGTATTTTTATTATTTAATTAGATTTGTGGCCATCACTCACTGCTATGTACCTCCACATCCTCATGATATAAAATAATATGCCCGCTCATGTACCACATTACAATTATTATTAATATTAAATGAACAAACTTTGTTCACAATACACTATAAATATAATTTAAAATATATTACGAAGTTAATTATATTTAAAAATTAGTAGTTTTGGAACTTAAACTAGTAGTTTTTGTATCATGGATCTATATTTAAGGCTTTATAACATACCAAATCTTGTTCCAGACTAACCCATCCATACCTACACCTCTTCCTCCAAAAATCAGGATCCTATCAAATATTCTTATTAAACCAGCAAATCAAACCAGTCAGATCGAATTACCTGTACCCTCTACTTCTTCTCTAAATATTCCATATGAAGAACCGCTGACGCCAAAGAAACAAAAAATATTACATACACTCTCCTCTGTCCGGGCAACAAGTGCAAAAAGAAAGCAAAAATTAAAATTACTAAGACGAAAACTTTCTCGAAAAGTGAATAAAATTGCCAACTTAAAAAATATATTAAATGATTTAAGTAAAAAACGCTTGATACAGGAAGATGAGTTAGATATAATGTCAAAACTTGGGGGCCCCATCGAGATATGTAGCAGGCAATTAAAAAAAAAATCTAACCTACCATTGCCTAAGAAGTATTCAGAAGAGCTAAAAGTGTTTTCCTTAACTCTCCACTATTACTCACCTGCTGCTTATAATTATGTAAGAAGAACATTTGACACTTGCTTACCACATGTCCGTACAATCAGTCGATGGTATCAAAGTATAAAAGGTGAGCCTGGATTCACAAGTGAGGCTTTCAATGCCCTACAGATTAAATCAAATTCTTTCAATGAAAAAATAATTTGTGCACTTTATGGATGAAATGGCCACTCGTCAACATGAGGAATTTGTTGGAAGCGAACGTAGAAGTTATGGTTGTGTAGATGTAGGGTGCAAATGAAACTACGCTTGCAAACAATGCTCTTGTTTTCTTATTAAATTGTGTAAATGGAAGCTGGAAAATTCCAGTAGGATATTTTTTAATTTCAAGTATGACAGGTGAACAGAAAAAGGGGCTGGTATTAGAATGCTTAAAGAAATGTTATGAAGTAGGTGTTAGTGTTGTAAGTTTAACATTTGATGGTGCTTCTAATAATCTAACAATGGCTGTAATTTATATCATACAACTTTAAAAATTAGTTTCAAGCATCCATCAAATAATGAAGAAATTGTTATATTTTTAGATCCGCCACATATGCTAAAGTTAATTAGAAATACTTTAGCAGAAAAGTATTCATTTATTTGTAAATGAAGAGTGGAAGTATTTCAAACAACTTCACGAATTACAGGAAAATGAATCTTTCCACTTAGCAAATAAGCTATACTCGCAACATATAGCTTTTAAAAAACAAAAAATGAAAGTTCGTCTTGCAACCCAACTATTTAGCGAAAGCGTCGCAACTGCCTTAGATTTTTGTGCGAACGTTCTACATATTGAAGATTTTAAAAATGCTGGGGCGACAAATAATTTTATTAGAAAAATGAACATTCTGTTTGACATCCTGAATTCACGAAATCTTTTGCAATTCAATTATAAGAAACCTCTATTTGAAAATAATTACAATAATACATGTATTTTTCTTGACTCTGTCGATAAATATATTAGTTCTTTAAGAATACATGCTGATGGTAAACTTCTATTAGAAACTGATAGATCCACTGGCTTTCTAGGTTTAAAAATATGAATTGCAAGCCTAAAATTACTATACAATAATTTAATTGTAGAAAATAAGTTTTTAAAATTTTTGCCTTTATACAAAATTTCACAAGACAATTTAGAATTATTTTTTGTTCAATACGGTCTCATGGAGGTTTTAACAATAATCCTACAGTCAGGCAATTTCAGTCTGCATATAAAAAAAATTAGTTCATGTTGAATTAAGAGATAGTTTTCGTGGAAATTGTATTCCTTTGGAGGAATTAACTATTTTAAAGTGCAATATAACAAGCCAGTTAAATGTTACTTCAAAGGAATATGCAATGTCTGATAATATTGACGATTTTGAGAAAGTGAATGTTATTGAAAATGATCATGATTATTTACCAGATCCAGTCTCCTTCTTTTCTAAATATATAATCACTTACATTTCTGGATATGTTGTTTATTATTTAAAAAAGAAAATCATTTGTGAACAATGTCTAGATGCTTTAATAAGTAAAATTAGAGATTTGTTTTTATTTTCATTCATTGATATAAAGAATAAAAATGGTTTGCAATATCCATCGGAAGATGTAATAAACATTTGTTTAAAATGTGAAAAAATATTAAAAATTATGAAAGACTCTAAGAAAAAAATATCAGTTGATATCATCAGCACATTAGTTTTAAAAGAATTCATAAATTCTAATGTCTTTTCGAATATTATGCAGCACAGTTTGGACCAGTTTGTGTTGGATAATCATAGAATATTTTTAATCAAGTGCATAGTTGATAAATATGTTAGTATCCGACTAACATATCTCACTAAAACTAGAGTTAATAAAGCTGCTAGCATAAGACATCAAAACAACAAAATAGTGTTGTTTAAAGGTCAATAAATATTTTTTTAAATAATAAAAAAAATTTGTAGTGTCTTATTAAGAATGGGACACAGAAAAACTGAAGAGTTACCTATAATTTTACCAAATTTGGCAAAAGTTTTTGGTGTCATAAGATACGTTACACTTATTTGAACTATAATTATATATTTTTTGATGTTTTTTAAGTAAATCATATAGGTACTTTTGTTGGGAACTTATAAGAAACTTCAAAATTTAAATGAAGAATATTCGCATTCTAAGCATAGTCTTATTTTTAATCAGACTCTTCAGTTGTTCTGTATCCCTTTCTCAATGAGACACCTTGTATATACACTTCCCACTTGAACAATTTTATATTTTTCAAGTATGTACAATACAGGTGTATCAGAAATTATAGCAAAAAGACAACTTATAACAAAGGTTTAAATTTAGTAATGTCAAGTCATCTTTGCACCCTAAAAAAGTACCAATAAAGAAATTAGTCCTCCAATGCAACCAAACAGTTATTTTTAGGATAAGATTGTGTGTCAAATGTTATCCACAGCCACAGGGTTTCTTTTTAAATGGCATGACATTCAAAATTTTGGTCAAAACAATTTTCATCATGCACTTTTCTTGGAAATTCACAATGCTTTATTAGGATTAAAAACACCAGTTTCTAGAAACTGTTTCACTATAACACTAACATTACTGATCAGAAAAAGTGGTTAAAGTTTTCTTTTTGTAATCACAAATCGCAACTGAATGCCTATTTTTAAAATAAATTATCTCTATAATTCCATTTGTATAGTTGTATGCTGTGCATTTGTGAGATTGTTGTTTATTATACATAGGTACCAATTATAGAAATATTTAGTAAGTACTTGCTTGCAATTTTAGTAATATATGTACCTACCCTATATAATTAATTATTTCAAACATAAATAAAACCAACAACTATTATCTGAGTCTTCTTAGTTCCGATTGGTTTTGACAGAGTAGTTTTGATCATGGTTTTCTTCCATCTACTTTTAACCATAAAGTCATAACTAGCTGAATTTTTGAACTTTTTAAACTCAGAAGTCATAATTGCGCAATGTCATCAAATTAATTTCGAATCTTAGGTAAGTAAGTCATTTAAAAGTTGTAATTCTGCATACGGACTTTAATTATATTTGAATACGACCCTGCTTAGTCAACCATTTAAGCCACGCCCAGTGGGGTCATTTTTAATAAAACGTATCATATGCAAAACAATTGCCTCATGGCATCTCTATTAGTATTATACCTCCATGTGCACCACACGATTTTGCCCTTATGTACGGCGCGGGCCTGGTAACAACGGCAAATAACTTATTACACTTTTTCCGAATCAACATTGCATTTATTAGAAACATTTTTAAATATTAATTTACCCAGAAAAATATCCTGTAGGCTTATATCCGGAAGAGCATTTTGGATATCACTGTCGAAACTATCTACAATTTGAAAATTTGTTATTGATTATATTCTGTATTAAACAGATTTCTACTTAGGTACCTAAAAATATGAATTCTGCTGCATCGATATTGTCAATATCAATTTCATCTATTACAGTCATATCACTCGCTGAAACAAAAATAGTTAATGTATGGAATAATTCAATAATTATTTCTGTTGTTACCGGATTTGGATAAATCAAGTCCTTCTATATATGCCAAATTATATGAAGCAATATCTATAAAAAAAACGTGTTAGTTATAAATGGTAATCTATAAATAAAAAAGTAATACCAGCATAATTATCTGTGAGATCGTAATAAGCTTTGCTGTTGTCAAAAGGAGGTAGGTATATTTCTTGGGATAAAATTTGTATGCTGCTCTTTTGGTCTAAAATAATTAATATTAAAATTAATTTTTAGTTATGGTATTCCAAAATCCAACCATAAGGTTCTGCGAAATATAGATTAAAAATTCTAGTAACAGCAATAGAGACAACAAAACAGTAACAAAGAACTTGAATAAAAACTGCCAAAAATATTTATTTCAATATAAAATATTAAAAAAAAAATATTAAAAAATCAAGATTATTCCATTACTAAATTTGTACTTGTATTTAGAGTCTAATTAAAAGAGAAGTGCATTAAAAGTGGGGATATAATGTCAAATTCCATAGGCGTACTTTAAAAAAACCGACTTCAAAATCGTGCAGATGCCATCACCATATCTTGACGAAATTTATAGGAGACTACCCCTGAGGTGCCCCCTTACTATAGTCTATTTTTATGTATGAGAGAGTATTAAAATAATAAAGCGTTCGTAATCCATTGGCGTACCACTTCTTTTAGTAGACAGTAAAAATATTTTTTGAAGTTATTCCTCGAGTGTACACTTATATTTTCACCTAATTAACCTGCTTATAACTTCTAAACAGCTGAAGGTAAAAAAGTGCAATTTTTTCTAAAATGTTTTATTTTTCCACAAGGTATGTTAAGAACATTGTGTCAAACGGGTTATGTAGGTATAAGGGTTTAAACTTTGACTTTTAAACAACGTTACGTTCATAAATAATAATTTTAATATAAAAACTACTTCTTACCTACAAATCCAAATCAGAATCGAAATCAGAAGATGAACTGTCGCAACCAATATTTACAATGAGTGGCTCGATCATTTCATCAGTAATATTGTCCAACTTCCACATTTTCTCTTCTTCTTTAATCGTATGATTTACTGCCTTTTCCCAGTTTTCAGGCTTCACATAATTTACAGCCTCCAAAAACAACTGTTTAACATCACTCATTTTAAAAGAATTATTTTTTCTTGAAACTTCTCCCTTTATCTGTGCCCATATAGTTCAATCGGGTTTACTCCGCAATGATATGGTAGTGATCTAATTACCGTCATCCCACGATTTTTTGCAATTTCATATTTTTTGAATTTCTCTTTATGAAGGGAACACAAATGATACAGTTCTTTTCTCACAGAACCGGGATGGAACTTAGTATTCTTTGAATTTGGCCAATTCTGTAAATCTTTTTTTAACCATTTGATTGTGGGCATTTTTTCTATATGTCTCGAGTGATAACTTGCATTATCCATTACTATTATACAGTTCTGAGGAAGAAGATCTATAATTTGTTCGAACCACTCTTTAAAGACATCAGCATTCATGTCCTCATGGTAGTCACCGGTACGAGTAGTTTCAAAAGTCAATAAACCACCTTTAACAAAACCGTTTGAACTACCGATGTGTACTATTATTAGTCTGCGCCCCTTTCCTGATGGTGGATTTAAACCAGTAGATAAATTATTTAAAAAAGCCTGTCTTCGACTTGTAACAGTTTCATCTTGCCAAAACTTATTTGGTTTATGTCCCTCGTTGATCCATGTTTCATCTAAATAAAATATATTTCTTCTTTGGTTTCTCATTTCTTTTATAGTCCTTAGGTAATTTCTTCTCCATACTACAATATCGCTTCTTTCTATTAAAATAGACTTTCTGGAATGCTTTTTCCGTAGAAAACCTATTTCTTTTAAAAGTTTCCATAGTGTGCTTCGACTCATTTCAGGGTAATCCTTATCATCTCGAACCGTGGCAAGAACTTTGTCTACTGTCGGAAATTCTTTTCTAAAGAAGAACGCATGCACTTTCCTTCGAAGTCTTTCTTTCAAAAGATTTTCTAATTGAAATTTTGGTTTTCCTGGAGCTTTACGTGCTGTTTGAAACTCGCCACATTTCTCTTCTTTAACAACTCTGTAAATCGTATATTTCCCAACACCAAGCGTACTACTAACTAATTCCACTGTGTCATCAACACTTTTACATAAATGTTTGTCTGTAAATGATATAAAACAATTAAATATTAATGTTTTTTCATTAACTTTTAAAGGACCGTTTTTTTGTCGTTTACGCGGCCCTTCCAAATTTTCCATGATCACACTAGAAATCACACTGCACCTTGCAAGTTGCAACTAAACGACATTTAGTAAACTGTCAAGAATACACAACTTGGACCTCCTTACTAAATGGAAAACCTATAATCGCATTTTCGGTGAAATTTGTTGGGAAGGTATTTATCTACTTATAATTCGATTACTGTAAGAAATTCTTGGAATTAAAATAAAACAAAATTGGCAAATAGGTACTTATTGAAAATAATCTTAAGATACGGCTATGTAATCTTTATTACACAGGGCTTTTGGCCTGTCCAAACCTTTTTCTATTGTTCTGTACAGCTTATGTTTATAAGGGACCAATAAAAGACCCAAAACTTGTAATAGCTCAGGTACATTTATTACAATTTTAGGAAATATTTAGATTATTCTGTAAAAATATTTAAAATGACCGTACTAAGTTTTGCATTAGAAATGCTGTTTTATTACTCTCTCATACATAAAAATAGACTATAACAAAAAAGAATCTTTGAAATCTGATACGATATGGCTATGAATAAATAAAGTCTGACTTATCTGTCAAAAAAAAGGTTTATTACAGTAAAAACCATGGAAACATAATCAAATTTAAAAGAAACTTTTATTAGGCTGATCAGATGTATTAAAATTTTCAATGTCTTCCTCTTGAACCTGTACTACGTTTTGCAAATTAAATTACTGACTATAGCTATTAAAATGATATTGAAATATAAATTATTTTGTCGTATTTGATCCAACGATCGTTTAACGTCATAGAGATTGAAAATTAATTTTCTCTTTACATTTATCTCAGATTTAACTTCAACAGTGTTTGAAAATTAAATTTCTCCACTAAGAGAAGAAGATAGGGCACTTAATTACAACATCATTTTTAATTTATCGTAAAAATAGTTTATCAAAGTTAGAAATTAAATTTAGAAACACAAATGGTTTTTTATATGAAATAATGGCAATGTTAAAAAAATACCTTCTCGTTTTTCTTAATAAATTTACTATATATACAAAAGATAGAAAAGGAAAATCTTTATGTTAAGTGGTTTTACCGGAAAATACGCTATTTTCCCGGTAGAATATTATTTACCAGTCAGAACAAATTCTGTAGGGATTTAATAATTAATTTCCATGACATGCAAACGTGGGATTTATTGTTTTGTATTTGTTTCGAAAACATTTGAAGAAAATGTAAAAAAATACCGAAATGTGTCAATTTTAGATTATAACATCCTGCAACGTGAAAATTTCACCTCTACCTTTAACCCCATTCGAGTGACAGTTGCAATCCCCAAATTGTAAAAATAGAAAGTAAGGGCTTGTGATATGTTCGTTAGGTATTCAAAAATGCTGTGGTTTCCAAATTTATTGCAGTAAAAAAATAATTTATCTGATCGACGAAATTCGCTACAAAATCCTAAACAATTAATAACTAATAGAGTTTCGTTCTTGATCAGTGGTCGCCAACCTCAATGTGTTGAGCTACTTTGTTAATTTTGGAATAAACAGCGAGCTACCCACACGGAAGCCACGTAACGCAACGTAAATGAAATAATCCACAGTTAATTTATCATTATATTTATTTATTTTACTATTTAACTGGTAATACATAATACATAGGTACTAATAATAAACTAATAACAAAATAACTAATATTACTAGTACGTACTTGTTCATAGCTACATTCCTACCTACCAAACAAAGGTGTTTAGGTTATCCAAATGTTCATCTGTAAGTCGATTGCGATATTTGTTCTTAATAATTTTCATATTGGAAAAAGAAGACTCACACAAATAGGTTGAACTAAATAATGCTTTCACTTTCAAGGCAACACGGCATAGAACTGAATATTTGTCTTTACTTACAATAGGCCAGATACATTTGGTACTTGAGACTAACGATTTTAAGGCTAAATCATTTTGAAACTCAATTACTTCCATTTCTGTTGCAGCGATGTCTTCGCCAAAGTTCTGCATAACACAAGTTGCAAACTGTTGGATATCAATTTCCATAAATGGTGAAACAACAAACTGCGCTACTAAAGCCATTTGGTTGAAATCCTTAAAACGATTTTTGAAGTTATTCTTCAGGGTAGAAACTATTTCTACATGATATTTGGTGTCATAGGGTTCTAATGGATTTTGAGATATTTTTTCTGAAAGAATAGGAAAATGCTTGGCATCGCTGTTAATTAGGTTTTGTTCCCAAAACTCCAGCTTTTTGATAAATGCTTTTATATCAGAAATAATTTCCGCTAGTTCTTTGTCTCTCCCCTGAAGCTGCAAATTAAGTTCGTTTAATTTCTCGGTAATATCCACGAGAAAACCAAAATCTCTAATCCAGATTGAATTTTCTAGTTCCGGAGTCGGTTCATCGCGTTGTTTGAAAAATTGAACTATGCTAGATAGGACATCATTAAAACGTTTCAGCACCCGTCCTCTACTTAACCATCGGACTTCAGAGTACCACCAGTTTCATAACGTTGTTTAGTTTCAGGAAATTTCCACATATTGCTTGCTGATGGATAATGCAGTGGTAACAGAGAAATTGCGGAAAAGTTTCATCTTTACGACATAACGCCACCAGACCTTTATCACAACTTACCATAGCTGGAGCGCCATCGGTTGTCAAGCCTACCATTTTCGATATTGGAATTTTCTCGGAAGAAATAATATTTTGTAAATGAGAAAACAACTCCTGTCCAGTAGTGTGTCCTTTCAGTGGAATAAACTTCAAAAGATCTTCTTTAATCGTAAAATCACTAAAAACCATCCTGACGAACACGGCCATCTGGGCAGTGTCAATGACATCTGTTGATTTATCCAGTTGAAGTGAAAAATAAACACAGTTATCTAAGTCAGTTCTTAACTGTAAAAAAATATCATTGCTCATTAATTCTACACGTCTCATCACTGTATTAGCAGAAAGTTGCATAGATTTTATAGCTGAAACTATCTCGTCTTTATTTCTAAAGTTGGCAAATAACGAATCAGCAGCTTCTAAAAACACCTGTTTTATCATTTCCCCGTCTTCATAAGGTTTCTATTTTTGTGCAATTATCTGGGACACACGTTACGATGCTTCAGTTGCAGCCTTATTTTTGTCGACTGTTCTTAAAAATATAGATTGTTGTCCAATTAACTGCTTTTTTAACTGTTTCAGTTTCTCCTTTCTGGCGACAGAATGTAGTGGGAATGATTTTTCAAAATTAGAATGTACAGTTTTATGATGTCTCTCAATATTTCCTTTTTTAGCAACGGAGACCGAAGTATTACATAACAAACACACATTTTTATCTTTAACTTCTGTAAAAAAGTATTGTTCTTCCCATTTCGAATGAAAGTGGTATGTCTTTACCTTCTTACAACTGCTTGCCATAATATTATTTTTTGTTGTTCTATACTAACCCAACCGCTGGACGTTGGTTACGTGTTCAGTTTTAAACTAAGCGCAATGTCGCCGCGCCGTGCGTATTTATCCCGTTCAAAGCAATCCTGATCGTTCTCGAACACTAACGCGCTGGTCCGGCTGGTCGGTTCTAGCCGATTCTAGCTTGATGGCGTCAGCGGCAGATCGCTCACCGCAACGTTGCCGCTGTTTATGTTTAATATTATGACAATAGATTTTTTTGTGGAATTTTCGGAAGCTTCTCTGATTTTTGCAGTTTGTATTTTTTAAATTAAAATCGTTGTGAGAGCTACCAGAATTGCCTCCGCGAGCTACCGGTAGCTCGCGATCGACAGGTTGGCGATCAAACCCAGAAGTTCCAGCGAATGTCATATGGTTTCAACAGGATGCAGCACCACCATATTACCAAATCAATGTCCATCAGTACCTCGAATACATATTTCAAAATCAGAATGGCCATCACCATAACGTGATCTTACGCCATTCGATTTTTTATTATGGAGATACTTGAAAAATATGTTATACAAAACTAAAACACGCGATTTAGCTGATTTTAGAAGTAGAATAACATTTGGTATTACATCGGTCACGGCTCAGATGTAATTTAATAATAAGTTTGATGTTTTCATTATTTTTTTTTACATTACCAAAAACGAAACTATTTGTAAACAATTTATTTTATTTTTTAAATAGATTTGAAACCCACGGTATTTTTGAATAGAGAATGAAAAGGGCTTTCAAATGAGGTATCAAAGTCGTACTTCCTATTTACAAAGGGGGTTGAATGTAAGTGAAAATTTCAGGATGTTTCGGGATTTTTTATAAAAATGCACAGCTACCGAATTTATTCCAAAATTTTAAAAGTATCTTACTTTTCTTTTTAGTCTTAAATATTCAAACAGCAAATTTATTCATGGAAATATAGTTAAAGTCAAACGCTTACAGTGGGCCGATTTCTATGCACACAAATATATATATCTATACCATATTGACAAGAATAAAATAAATTCTAACGAAAAAATATACTTGCTATTCAAAAAACTGGTACTACAATCTTCTGACGTTTCAAACATCGGAAACTCTCCAACAAAGCTGAAATTATGTAACTTATTCATTTCGGTAATTTCTAATTCAGTTGACAGTTTGTCAATAAGCAGCTGTCACTCACATCACGGATTACTTTTGTTAGGGGTCGAGGAGTCGCCTACTGGACTGACGCCGAAATTGTGGAAGATATTAGGCATTCCAAACTGGATGCCTACCAGTGGGCTTTGACGGGTTATGATATTGCAAAATTATGGCAACCCTGTAGACCTGGTGATTTGACAAGGTCAATGAAATAGATAGTTACATAGATTGATTATCCATATTTTTCAAAATAAACATAAGCGTATGCCTTGAAGTAAAAATGTAAGCAATTATTTTTTTTAAATATCTAAAGGCTAAAAATTGGTTTTAAAACACATTTTTGCTAAACCGATTCAAATTAATAAATATTTGCCAGGCAATATGGCCGCTCGTAAACGACCAGCTTTGAGCAATCTATATAACTATATATGTATCATTGGCCCTGTTAATGACAACATGACAACAGGGTTGCCATATCTAAACTGTCATTACCCACTGGTAGCCATTTGGACAGTTCGTTGGAATGCCTAATTGTCAAAAGCAGTGACGGCGTTTATATTAATTCAATTCAATTTATTATTTGGTGGTGTAGTATACATTTATTGTTACTAATCGGTGGCGATTAATCACATACTTTGATTTTCTCTAAGTATGTGCGATTAATGCAATTTTATTTTCATTTTTTTTTAAATTAGAGTAGGTACTTAAATAAGATAATCTAATTCAGTGGTCGCCAACCTCTCAATGTGTTGAGCTCCTTTGTTAATTTTGGAATAAACAGCGAGCTCCCCAGACGGAAGCCACGTAACGCAACGTAAATGAAATAATCCACTGTTAATTTATCATTACATGTATTTACTTTTATCCAGCCACAACGGCATGTCACGTAAGATTTAAAAATAGTTAATAATAACAACAAAAAGTAACGCACTATCATGAACATAAACATTGAAAAATAAAAAAGCACGTTCAATGAGAAGGCTGACACTCAGACTCATCGATAATTTTTTTAATGTTTGCAGTATAATTTGATACAGCCATTCGAATACAATTATCCAAATGTTCATCTGTAAGTCGATTGCGACATTTGTTCTTAATAAACTTAATATTGGAAAAAGAAGATTCACACAAATAGGTTGAACTGAATAATGCTTTCACTTTCAAGGCAACACGGCATAGAACTGAATATTTGTCTTTGCTTACAATAGGCCAGATACATTTGGTACTTGAGACTAACGATTTTAAGGCTAAATCATTTTGAAACTTAATTACTTCCATTTCTGTTGCAGCGATGTCTTCGCCAAAGTTCTGCATAACACAAGTTGCAAACTGTTGGATATCAATTTCCATAAAGGGTGAAACAACAAACTGTGCTACTAAAGCCATTTCGTTGAAATCCTTAAAACGATTTTTGAAGTTATTCTTCAGGGTAGAAACTATTTCTACATGATATTTGCTGTCATAGGGTTCTAATGGATTTTGAGATATTTTTTCTGAAAGAATAGGAAAATGCTTGGCATCGCTGTTAATTAGGTTTTGTTCCCAAGTTTTTGATAAATGCTTTTATATCAGAAATAATTTCCGCTAGTTCTTTGTCTCTCCCCTGAAGCTGCAAATTAAGTTCGTTTAATTTCTCTGTAATGTCCACGAGAAAACCAAAATCTCTAAGCCAGATTAAATTTTCTAGTTCCGGAGTCGGTTCATCGCGTTGTTTGAAAAATTGAACTATTCCAGATAGGACATCATTAAAACGTTTCAGCACCCGTCCTCTACTTAACCATCGGACTTCAGAGTAAAGGAGTAGGTCCCCGTATTGATAGTCAACTTCATCGGCCAAGGTTTTGAATAATCTTCTTTGTAACGCTTGAGCTCTAATCTTGTTCACAATTTTTACCACTAGTTTCATAACTTTGTTTAGTTTCAGGAAATTTCCACATAATGCTTGCTGGTGGATAATGCAGTGGTAACAGAGAAATTGTGGAAAAGTTTCAACTTTACGACATAACGCCACCAGACCATTATCACAACCCACCATAGCTGGAGCGTCATCGGTTGCCAAGCTACCATTTTCGATATTGGAATTTTCTCGGAAGAAATAATGTTTTTTAAATGAGAAAACAACTCCTGTCCAGTAGTGTGTCCTTTTAGTGGAATAAACTTCAAAAGATCTTCTTTAATCGTAAAATCACTAAAAACCATCCTGACGAACACTGCCATCTGGGCAGTGTCAACGACATCTGTTGATTCATCCAGTTGAAGTGAAAAATAAACACAGTTATCTAAGTCAGTTCTTAACTGTAAAAAAATATCATTGCTCATTACTTATACACGTCTCATCACTGTATTAGCAGAAAGTTGCATAGATTTTATAGCTGAAACTATCTCGTCTTTATTTCTAAAGTTGGCAAATAACGAATCAGCAGCTTCTAAAAACGCCTGTTTTATCATTTCCCCGTCTTCATAAGGTTTCTTTTTTTGTGCAATTATCTGGGACACACGGTACGATGCTTCAGTTGCAGCCTTATTTTTGTCGACTGTTCTTAAAAATATTGATTGTTGTTCAATTAACTGCTTTTTTAACTGTTTCAGTTTCTCCTTTCTGGCGGCAGAATGTAGTGGGAATGATTTTTCAAAATTAGAATGTGCAGTTTTAAGATGTCTCTCAATATTTCCTTTTTTAGCAATGGAGACCGAAGTATTACATAACAAACACACATTTTTATCTTTATCTTCTGTAAAAAAGTATTGTTTTTCCCATTCCAAATGAAAGTGGTATGTCTTTACCTTCTTACAACTGCTTGCCATAATATTATTTTTTGTTGTTCTCTACTAACCCAACCGCTGGACGTTGGTTACGCGTTCAGTTTTAAACTAAGCGCAATGTCTCCGCGCCGTGCGTATTTATCCCGTTCAAAGCAATCCTGATCGTTCTCGAACACTAACGCGCTGATCCGGCTGGTCGGTTCTAGCCGATTCTAGCTTGATGGCGTCAGCGGCAGATCGCTCACCGCAACGTTGCCGCTGTTTATGTTTAATATTATGACAATTAGATTTTTTTGTGGAATTTTCGGAAGCTTCTCTGATTTTTGCAGTTTTTATTTTTTAAATTAAAATCGTTGTGAGAGCTACCAGAATTGCCTGCGCGAGCTACCGGTAGCTCGCGATCGACAGGTTGGCGACCACTGGTCTAGATTGAAAATTAGGCTTCTGACCTTACTAAGAGATAATAAAATATATCATGGGAAAAGCGAAAAGAAACAGTGTCGTCATCTACATAACTAACCGTGGGACACGCCCTATTAATTCCAGAATGCGTGGCTGATTTTCTTGAAGAACCTCCTGAATTAGTGTACAATGTTTTGACAAATTCTGTACAGAAAGACAGGTAGCTTTGATCACAAAACTAGAAATGGGTGGCTATATAAACGTGCAGCTGAAAATATTGTTATTGTTATTGATGAAAATCCAAAAACATTGATTTTAGTAGTGGCCCAACACACAAATTTGTTTTATGACACATGCCATACATGCTCAATATAACAGATATGTTATTTCTTTCCAGTATAAAATAGCTGGACACTTTGTAGTATAATAATTTTTATTATTATTGGTATATAATACATATTTTTTTTTTTTTAGAAATGCTTGACGACCCTGGATTTGACGTCACTAGGAGTAGGAAGTTGCGTAGGAACGGGAATGTACCTGGTCGCAGGAATGGTGGCCAAAAATGTAGCCGGTCCTGGAGTTATTATAAGTTTTATTATAGCAGCAGTAGCCAGTATATTTTCAGGTAAAAAAAAATGTTCAAAATTTTTTTCATCAAAAGCTTTTGCGTCTTAAATAGCTGTTTAAAAAAAGCTATTAATTTGCTATCTTAAACGAATGCTAAAGCAAACTCGTTTGATTTTTCGTTCCACATTACCATACCATTTAAAATGCTCTTTTACTCAAGTCGTTAAAGTACCATCCGAACGTAGTCACTTTGCATGCTATCTATTTTTCTATTTTCCAATGGTAGTGGAAAACTAACAAAAGAAATTTCCTTTCTTTTACGACACAATGGAACGCTGCTCGTACGTATTCCTGTGTGAAAGCCTTTGGAATTTTAAGCAGGTTGCGGATGGAAGCGCGTAGATATAATGACATTTCGTTGGCAGACGATATATTCAATATAAAATGTGGGCGAAGAGGATTTATATTTGTTATACAGGGTGTTGGAAAATGGATAGAGAATTCTAAGATAGTTCTAAATATTTCAATATTTTTTTGGGCGTTATAAATATTGTATGCATACATAGAACTACCTTCTGGTGACCAATTAAACAACAAAATTTTGATGTTAAAAAACCTTTTTTTTTCTATTCTAATCAAAAATCTAAAGTATCTTCATTTCTCGTGAATATTAATTAATTTAGATTACACTGTATAATAGAATGCGATGTGTTCTTCGAACACGTCGTTACTAACAATATTTAGATACACATTGCTGTTAACGACGTGCTCGAAGAGCACGTCGCATTCTATTATACAGTGTATGGACCCTTATGTGAGACACTGTATAATAGATTACGAAGTTCTCTTCGAGCACGTCGTTACCAACAATGTCTGGATACATATTGCTGTTAACGACGTGCTCGAGTCGCATTCTATTATACAGTGTATTCTAAAATAAATTAATATTTATGAGAAACATTTATCTTGGATATTAATCTATGGAACTTCTTGTGAGACACTGTATAACAGATTGCGACGTGCTCTTCGAGCACGTCGTTAGTAACGATGTCTGGATACACATTACTGTTAACGGGCGTTATAAATATTGTATACATATATAGAACTACCTTCTGGTGACTAATTAAACAACAAAATTGGTACAATAACTAATTATTACGTCATTTTGATGTAAAAAAAAACCTTTTTTTTTTTCTATTCTAATCAAAAATCTAAAGTCTCTTCATTTCTCGTGAATATTAATTAATTTAGATTATACTGTATAATAGAATGCGATGTGTTCTTCGAACACGTCGTTACCAACAATGTCTAGTTACACATTGCTATTAACGACGTGCTCGAAGCGCACGTCGCATTCTATTATACAGTGTATTCTAAAATAAATTAATATTTATGAGAAACTTTTATATTCATCGATATTAATCTATGGAACCTTATGTGAGACACTGTATAATAGATTCCAACAATGTCTGGATACATATTGCTGTTAACGACGTGCTCGAAGAACACGTCGCATTCTATTATACAGTGTATTCTAAAATAAATTAATATTTATGAGAAATATTTATCTTGGATATTAATCTATGGAACTTCTTGTGAGACAATGTATAACAGGTTGCGACGTGCTCTTCGAGCACGTCGTCAGTAACAATGTCTGGATACACATTACTGTTAACGGGCGTTATAAATATTGTATACATATATAAAACTACCTTCTGGTGACTAATTAAACAACAAAATTGGTACAATAACTAATTATTACGTCATTTTGATGTAAAAAAAAAACCTTTTTTTTTTTCTATTCTAATCAAAAATCTAAAGTCTCTTCATTTCTCGTGAATATTAATTAATTTAGATTATACTGTATAATAGAATGCGATGTGTTCTTCGAACACGTCGTTACCAACAATGTCTAGATACACATTGCTGTTAACGACGTGCTCGAAGCGCACGTCGCATTCTATTATACAGTGTATTCTAAAATAAATTAATATTTATGAGTAACTTTTATATTCATTGATATTAATCTATGGAACCTTATGTGAGACACTGTATAATAGATTCCAACAATGTCTGGATACATATTGCTGTTAACGACGTGCTCGAAGAACACGTCGCATTCTATTATACAGTGTATTCTAAAATAAATTAATATTTATGAGAAACATTTATTTTGGATATTAATCTATGGAACTTCTTGTGAGACAATGTATAACAGCACGTCGTCAGTAACAATGTCTGGATACACATTACTGTTAACGGGCGTTATAAATATTGTATACATATATAAAACTACCTTCTGGTGACTAATTAAACAACAATATTGGTACAATAACTAATTATTACGTCATTTTGATGTAAAAAAAACCTTTTTTTTTTCTATTCTAATCAAAAATCTAAAGTCTCTTCATTTCTCGTGAATATTAATTAATTTAGATTATACTGTATAATAGAATGCGATGTGTTCTTCGAACACGTCGTTACCAACAATGTCTAGATACACATTGCTGTTAACGACGTGCTCGAAGCGCACGTCGCATTCTATTATACAGTGTATTCTAAAATAAATTAATATTTATGAGAAACTTTTATATTCATTGATATTAATCTATGGAACCTTATGTGAGACACTGTATAATAGATTCCAACAATGTCTGGATACATATTGCTGTTAACGACGTGCTCGAAGAACACGTCGCATTCTATTATACAGTGTATTCTAAAATAAATTAATATTTATGAGAAACATTTATCTTGGATATTAATCTATGGAACTTCTTGTGAGACAATGTATAACAGCACGTCGTCAGTAACAATGTCTGGATACACATTACTGTTAACGGGCGTTATAAATATTGTATACATATATAAAACTACCTTCTGGTGACTAATTAAACAACAAAATTGGTACAATAACTAATTATTACGTCATTTTGATGTAAAAAAAAAACCTTTTTTTTTTCTATTCTAATCAAAAATCTAAAGTCTCTTCATTTCTCGTGAATATTAATTAATTTAGATTATACTGTATAATAGAATGCGATGTGTTCTTCGAACACGTCGTTACCAACAATGTCTAGATACACATTGCTGTTAACGACGTGCTCGAAGCGCACGTCGCATTCTATTATACAGTGTATTCTAAAATAAATTAATATTTATGAGTAACTTTTATATTCATTGATATTAATCTATGGAACCTTATGTGAGACACTGTATAATAGATTCCAACAATGTCTGGATACATATTGCTGTTAACGACGTGCTCGAAGAACACGTCGCATTCTATTATACAGTGTATTCTAAAATAAATTAATATTTATGAGAAACATTTATTTTGGATATTAATCTATGGAACTTCTTGTGAGACAATGTATAACAGCACGTCGTCAGTAACAATGTCTGGATACACATTACTGTTAACGGGCGTTATAAATATTGTATACATATATAAAACTACCTTCTGGTGACTAATTAAACAACAAAATTGGTACAATAACTAATTATTACGTCATTTTGATGTAAAAAAAACCTTTTTTTTTTCTATTCTAATCAAAAATCTAAAGTCTCTTCATTTCTCGTGAATATTAATTAATTTAGATTATACTGTATAATAGAATGCGATGTGTTCTTCGAACACGTCGTTACCAACAATGTCTAGATACACATTGCTGTTAACGACGTGCTCGAAGCGCACGTCGCATTCTATTATACAGTGTATTCTAAAATAAATTAATATTTATGAGAAACTTTTATATTCATTGATATTAATCTATGGAACCTTATGTGAGACACTGTATAATAGATTCCAACAATGTCTGGATACATATTGCTGTTAACGACGTGCTCGAAGAACACGTCGCATTCTATTATACAGTGTATTCTAAAATAAATTAATATTTATGAGAAACATTTATCTTGGATATTAATCTATGGAACTTCTTGTGAGACAATGTATAACAGCACGTCGTCAGTAACAATGTCTGGATACACATTACTGTTAACGGGCGTTATAAATATTGTATACATATATAAAACTACCTTCTGGTGACTAATTAAACAACAAAATTGGTACAATAACTAATTATTACGTCATTTTGATGTAAAAAAAACCTTTTTTTTTTCTATTCTAATCAAAAATCTAAAGTCTCTTCATTTCTCGTGAATATTAATTAATTTATTGATTAATTAACAGAAATGTTAATGAATACACATTAACAGAAATGTGTATTCAGTATTGTTGGTAACGACGTGCTCGCAATCTATTATACAGTGTCTCACAAAAAGATCCAAAAATAAATATCCATAAATAAAAGTTCCTCATGAATATTAATTTTGTTAGAATACATTTTTATATAGAATGCGTCGTGCTCTTCGAGCACTTCGTTAAAGAAACGTATATCCAGACACTGTTGGTAACGACGTGCTCGAAGAGCACGTCGCAATGCTATTATACAGTGTCTCATAAAAAGTTTCATAGATTAATATCCATGAATAAAAATTTCTCGTGAATATTAATTTTTTTAGATTACACTGTACAATATAATGCGATGTGTTTTTCGAGCACGTTACAATCTATTATACAGTGTCTACCAAAAAGTTTAATAGATTAATATCTATGAATAAAAGTTTCTCATGAATATTATTTTTTTTAGAATAAACTTTATAATAGAATTCGACGTGCTCTTCGAGCACGTCGTTAAGAGAAATGTGTATCCAGACATTGTTGGTAACAACATGCTCGAAGAGCACGTCGCAATCTATCAAACACTGTCTCACAAAAAGTTCCATAGATTATCCATGAATATCCGTCAATAAAAATTTCTCGCGAATATTCATTTTTTTAGATTACACTGTACAATATAATGCGATGTGTTCTTCGAACACGTTACAATCTACTACACAGTGTCTTCCAAAAAGTTTAATAGATTAATATCTATGAATAAAAGTTTCTCATAAATATTAATTTTTTTAGAATACACTTTATAATGGAATGCGACGTGTTCTTCGAGCACCTCGTTAACAGCAATATGTATCCAGACATTGTTGGTAACAACGTGCTCGACGAGCACGTCGCAATCTATTATACAGTGTCTCACATAAGGTTTCATAGATTAATATCAATGAATATAAAAGTTTCTCATGAATATTAATTTATTTTAGAATACACTGTATAATATAATGCGACGTGCTTTTCGAGCACGTCGTTAACAGCAATGTGTATCTAGACATTGTTAGTAACGACGTGCTCGAAGAGCACGTCACAATCTATTATACATTGTCTCTGCGACGTGCTCTTCGAGCACGTTGTTAACAGAGATGTGTATCCAGACAATCTATTATACAGTGTCTCACAAAAAGTTCCACAGATTAATATTCATGAATAAAAGTTTCTCATAGATATTTTACAGTGTCTCACAAAAAGTTTCGTAGATTAATATTCATGAATAAAAGTTTTTCATGAATATTCATTTGTTTTAGAATACACTGTAAAGTAGAATGCGACGTGCTCGAAGAGCACGTCGTTAACACAAATGTGTATCCAGATATTATTAGCTCGAAGAGCACGTCGTAATCTTTTATACAGTGCCTCACAAAAAGTTTCATAGGTATGAGTTTTTCGTGTATATAAATTTTTTTGGGATACACTGTATAATAAATTGCGACGTGCTCTTTGACTACGTTGTTTGCAGCGATATGTTCCAGGCATTGGTGGTAACTTTATACAGTATATCCCAAAAAGTTTCATACATATGAATAAAAGTTTTATCTCACATTTCACAAACAAAAATTATTCATAATAAAAAGTTCTGGATCAAATAATTAATATTAAAGAATGAAATATATTTACATTTTAATATAGAACAAAATATTAGACTGATAAAAAATATTTCTCTAGTATAATTATTTTTTCTTTATTAAAATTTCTACAAAAAAAACTAAGTATTGTTCTTATACTTTATTTGTAACTATTTGACTGAAATAATTGTTAATAAAACATTTCAGGTGTACTTCAAACGTATTTAAACGATCCTGATTAAGAGTTAATCTAAAAAACTGCGATAAATAATGTCTGTGGGTTCGTTTTTACCGCATTTTCCGTATTTTCGTAAAAAAATATCGTGTGTTTTCGTTGGGGCATGAAATTGTATGGCTATTTACTGCTTATCTACACCAGACGTGTTTGAAAAGAAAAGAAAATGACACGCTTTTATACTTTTTCAGTTATTGTCGGCTTCAGTGGGGTGCAAAAGGAGGGGTTACAAATATTTTTTTTGAAAACATGTAATGTAAATTAGTTTGTATAGTTTTTGGTACCTAGTTTGACCCTTCTTTGGTACTTATTATTCTTTATTAATTGTTGTAATTAATTCAATACCAAAAAATTCTTACAAAACACTTTTAATCTGTTATATCCACTATCAAAACGAAATTAATTTACAATAATTCCAATGATTAGAGAAATCACTTGTTGATCAATTAGTGGTGGCTATATATCAAGACGAATGGGTTATCCGCTTGCGTTTATCCGAAAGATCCGCCGTTGGAAATTCGATCCTTTGGTTCCAGCCCTTCGTGCACTCAGGGTCGGTTTTTCAATGTCCAGTCAAAGTGGCTGTTACGTAGCCGACAGCTATATTTAGCTGGCAGTCAAAGTCCCTGTTACCGATGGAATATGGATGGAAGTGTTTTTCATCACGAATTTAACTGCTAGCTACGTAGTCTAATAGTTTTTATTTATTCTTAGACAGGTTGGCATTTCTGCTAATTTGTTAAATGGTTTTTATTGGATAATTTAAATTTTCCGTTTTACATATCGTGTCTTGTGTTGATCGTCACCGACCTTCACATAAAAATTGTTCTATTTTGCTTCCATTTTTCTTTAAGATCTTGTTATTTTCTGTTTTTGGGCAATTAGTGATTTAGAAAAAAGAGAAAATATCTAATTACGCGGAATCAGATAGAGCCCTACTATTGAAATTTGGTTATCTTACAAAATGTAAAAAAAAACGGAAATTGCAATATCACGGAAACGAAATGAGAAGGTTGCAGAAAAATCTAAAATTTAATAATTCGGCATCAACTGCTATGGTTATTAGGGCCGATTCCACCGCTGTGTTAAACGGAGATTAAAATGACATTGTTAATGTAAAAATGTCATTTTAAACTTCGTTTAACACAACGGTGGAATCGGTCCTTAGCCTCGTGTTCTGTGTAGGCTTTGTTACTGTTTCCCTAGTACCCAACAGTGGATGGTAGGATTCCACACTCGACCATTTACTGTTGGGTACTAATTAACAGTGTTGTTCCTAAAGTGGCGCTGGGAAACAGTTACAAAGTCTACACAGAACACGAGGCTAATAACCATAGCAGTTGATGCCGATGACACAAAAAACAAAAAAAAATAAAATTTAGTTCATCGATATCGAAATAAATGGGCCGTTCCCTTACAACACACGGATTACACGGTCATCATTGATTAATATTCAATAATTTAAATAATTTATTTTTTTTCATCGTCGCTGTGAATAGAAACCCATTTTTCAGAAATAAATAAAAATATTAACCTCTAAATTTAACAAACATCGTCTTACGCATGTACAAAAAATAGCTGGCGGCTATTTGTACGAAATTACCACTTGCAAGTGTCGGTTACGGTTACAGTCAAAATAGCTGACGGCTATCGTATAACTGGAGGTCGATAAACGTTTTGACAGGCAGTGGCTGACGGCTATCTCCGTAGCTGCCAGCTATCCTAAATAGCCGGAGATTGAAAAACCGGACCTCAGTCGGATCGATTTCAAGGAATTTGGAATTCCGTATACAACGTCTGGTTCGTTCGTAATGGATATGATGCTTGCTTATGTTTATCTCACGTGTCCTCGACTCGTCCTTATAGATCGGTTATTTTCGACTGGTTATTTTTAATTCGGGGATCGTAACAGCCAGCGAGGATGGTGTATTTTATTTATCGTACTCCCTACTTTTTTATGCCACCTCGGCCGTGATGTTACTTCAAAATGTACTTTAGTAATTTTTTTTCATGATACTAAAGTTAAATACCTAGATAAAGTTATGCCTATAAATTAACTGAATATTTCTGACACTTTGCATTTGTTATATTATTTATTAGTGATCTCTGGCGGATTTTTTAAAACCGTGATCAAATCCATATGTTTTTTAGAGAGTTGAAACATCTACAATAACTGCAATTCTTATATAGTCATTCATCACAACCTAAATAAAATAAAAAACTTTACATTTTGATACCCGTTTTTCTTCGTAGATAAATTTTCTTACAGTAAAAATGCTCATTTTCTCAAACTCGTTAGTTTAGTAAACCAACATAGGTAACACTTTCCCGTAAGCGTTTTTCTTCTGATTACTTTTGTTCCGTTTATTTAATTTTGTGGAACATGGAAAACCGTCTCTCTCTCAAGTATTCATAGCTTTTTAGCGTATCCATGCTACGTACAAACCAAATATTTACCAAAGAGGAACTATATTTATTCTAAGCTCGACGTACGCCGGGAGCGCGTTTTTAATTAAAAGAAGTACGAATTAAAAACAGAAAAGCGGCATATAGAGGTTGAGACATCAGTGTGGCACTATTAAAGATTTAAAAAACAAGAATTAAAAGTAATTTTAAAAAACCGACTTTAAAATCGTGCAGATCTTCACCAAATTTATATGGGACCACCACTGAGGTATTTATTCTCTTACTAACAAAAAAGGATCATAGAAATCGGACAAGCTGGCAAACAATTATCGCTAAATATACCTAAAAAATGAAGAGTTTGAGGAATTACCCATAGACCCAATTATTAGATTTTGATCAAATTTATATGAGACCACTCCTGAAGTATCCCCTTTCTTACAAAAAAAGAATCATTTAAATGAGACACCGTATTAGAGAATTATCGCTGAACATACATAAACAATTAAGATTTTGAGGCATTTCTCGTGGATTCAATTATTAGATTTTTATCAAATTTATATGGGACTACCCCTGAAGTATCCCCTTTCTAACAGGAAAAGGATCATTGAAATATGACACCGTGTTAAAGAATTATCGCTGAACATACATAAAAAATTAAGAGTTTGAGAAGTTTCTCATAGACCCAATTATTTGATTTTTACCAAATTTATATGGGACTACTTCTGAAGTACACCCTTTCTAACAAAAAAAAGAATTATTGAAATAGGACACCGTATTAAAGAGTTATCACTGAACATACATAAAAAAATTAAGATTTTGAGGCATTTCTCATGGATTCAATTATTAGATTTTACCAAATTTATATGGGACTACCCCTGAAGTACCACATTTCTAACAAAAAAAAGAATCATTGAAATAAGGCACCCTGTTAAAGAATTATCGCTGAACATACATAAAAAATTAAGAGTTTGAGGAGTTTCTCATAGACCCAATTAGTTGATTTTTACCAAATTTATATGGGACTACCTCTGAGGTACCCCCTTTCTAACGAATAAAGAATCATTGAAATAGGACACCGTGTTAAAGAATTATCGCTGAACATACACAAAAAATATTCCGACGAATTGAGAACCTTCTTCTTTTTTAATCGACTTCAAAAACAATTATTTTATCAACATAATTTCAACTGCTAGACCATTCTGGTGGTTGCTAGTAACCGGTAGACAAGTATACAGGGTGGGTAATCGAAAGTTCCACTCCATCTTACGTTCGTTATTAATTGATATATCGGAATGATTATTTTTTTTGTTTAAAATTTTGGATAAGAACTTTATTATAACCGATTCAATAAAATTATTTTGTGACATCGTGACGACTTATAGAAGATGGAAATACTTTGCTGCAGATACACCAGCGGTGAAGCTCTCGATGACTATCTTAAAAAAACCAATATCAGTATTTTCGAATGATTATTTAAAATACAGGTTAGTCAATAAAAAAAACCAATTCGATATATCTCAAAGGCGTTCATAAAATCTATATAGTTTTGCATTTTTACTCCCTGTGGATAAATCCGCAATATTACAATTTCAAATTAGATTTTCCTGTCTAAGAGTAACCAGAAATCTCATTTAACTTGCGAAACGATATAACCGGAATCCGGTTTTCCTCTGTTTTATAATCCATCAAAAGACAATGTAGATATTTATGGAATGCGAAGTGAAATAATCCGTAAGAACGTGGCTGATCCTATTTCGTTGCTAACCAAATTCTGTTCTTGGTAGGGGGTAAATATTTAGAGAATTTAGACCAAAATAAGAATGTAAAATTATCTAATCTGTCAAACAATTTTCTTACAATACGGCAGCTATTTTTCTTTCCACTCTTGCCTTATTAACATTTATATCGATATCAAAATCAAATCAGAATGTTTTAAAGGCACTTCCTGCAAATTTGAAACTAACTTTGAAGTTCCCCAAAGTTCCATCTTAGGACTACTGTTATTTTTTACTATTTATTAATTATCTACCTTCTATTCTTAAATATTCGAAATGTTTTCTATTTGCTGATGACTTGAAAGTATTTAAGCGCGTTCAAAATGTAAGAGATTGTCTTAAATACAGGGTGTCTGTAAAAGGTCTTTACAAAAACATACTACATATTCCTTAGACCAAAATAAGTCGATTTAAGTAAAATTACCTTAGTACAAAGTTGCTTCGTTTGGGCTCCAGAGGGCATTGAAGTTACAATTTTTAAATCGTTTTTCCCATATAAATTTAAAACGGCATATGCGATTTTGCTGAAATTTGGTATATTGGTAGAGTTTCATGTGGCAAAAAAATGGTATTAAAATTTTGTCCGATAATAATACATAGGCGTAGAACTTGATTTTTTAAATAATTGCACCTTTAAAAATTCTACGCCAATGGAAGAAAAGGAGTCTGAGTATGAAATTTGGATTGCGCAACTCATTTACTTTAAAACAGGTACTCTTGGTAAGACTCGATTACTCTCATGGTTTTCGCTAAATTTCTGTTTTAATAATTTAGAGTGTATAGGTTTCACAAAAATATTTATTTACAACATAATAAAATAGAGATTTTACAAAAATTGTTCAAAATGTTCACCATTTTCACGCATACAAAGATTTATACGTGGAAGAAAATTAAAATGTATCCTTTCCATAACTTCTTCATCACCTCTAAGATTGTTTATTGCATCTTGAATACGTTGCCAGAGTTGTTCCTCATTTTCTACAGGTTCCCTGTAAACTGTGGATTTCAGATGTCCCCATAAAAAGTAATCCATCGGTGTTAGGTCTCGGGAACGTGGTGGCCAGTTTACAGGTGCGTCATTACCTCTGCCTATCAATTTGTGTGGATATTGTTCATTCAAGTGGTTTCTAACGTTTAAAAAAAAATGTGGTGGAGCTCCATCTTGCATAAACCACATATCTCTCCGAAGTTGGAGAGGTAAATCTTCTAACAATTCTGGCAACGTATTTTGTAGAAAATCCAAATAATTTTCTCCAGTTAATCTTCGTAGAAGTATGACAGGACCAACAATGAAATTACCAATTATTCCAGCCCACACATTAATTTTGAATTCGTGCTGAAAATGGTTTACCTTTATTGCATGCGGATTTTCAACGGCATAAACATGTTCATTATGGGTATTAGTTATACCTCTTCTTGTAAAACCAGCTTCATCGGTAAAGAGAACCTTCTTGACAAAGTTTGGATTTCTTTTTCTTTGCATATTTACAAATCGACAAAAACCCAAACGAATTTGAGGATCATGAATTAATAATTCTTGTACTGGCTTCTTATGGTATGGATATAGCAATTGTTCTTTAAACACTTTATGAACGACATCTTTACTTATTCCTAGTTCCCTTCCAATTCGTCTGGTGCTTAATTCTGGATCTTCTTCAACACGTTCTAAAATGTCTTCTTCAACTTCAGGAATCCTTACAAAACGTTCTCTTCCATTATCAACAGCGTTGGGAACAAAGGAACCTGTCTCCCGACGACGTCTCTCAACAGCAGCAAAAGTTGGGTGGCTAGGTACACGACGATTTGGAAACCTTTCAGAGTACACCCTGACACTCTCTCGAGCATTTCCTTCACAAAATCCTAATGTCAGTAACATATCGGTATATTCTGCATTGGTATATTGTACAGCCATATTAATAAACCACGCCTTTTTTTTTATTATTGAGTCAGATAGAACACTTCCAATCGTTAACAAGAGATTAGGTGTTAAAACTTGATAATATTTTTATTTAGATGAAACTATGGAAACCAACAATAATAGTATATTATGCAACGATCATGTAATGATGGTTATTAATACACGAGCATTAACCGGGATACGAAACGAGCCAAAGGCGAGTTTCGTATGGTTTATGCGAGTGTTTTAATAACCATTACATGAGAGTTGCATATGCTATTTTTTCTACACCCGATAAATAATCAAGACCTATAAATATTATATTTATATTGGTATTGAACACAATAACAGTAATTACTCGTATTTCTATAAAAAATTCTACAAAATTGTAATTAATGGTATTACTTCAGGTATTGGTATTTCCCTAGATTTTTGCGGTAAAATATTTTGTACTGTATTTTCTGCTTTCTCCGATATGTGTGGAGGAGTCTTCTATATCGCTAATATCAGACATTTTAATATTATAATTATCGAAGTTTAGCTACCTACGAAAATTTAATACGTTTTGACAACTAAAATAATTACATAGGAACCTAGGACAAACGTCAAACAGCATGCTTGATTGAAAAATTGTAGGTTTCTATTGATTAAAAATCTGTATCGTAATGAAAAATCTGTATCATAATGGGTATCATTATGAAACGGATTATGGGCATATAAGTGCATTATTATAATACGGGTGTAGAAAATAAATGTTTTTGTATACGTATTGCAGACAAATAATTAATATTCCTCAAAAAATCGTACATGGTAAGAATCGAGTATTTTTGTTAAAAGTCTCGATTAGAGGTGTTGAAGAAGATATGAAAAAAGTACATTTTTATGTTTTTCATCTTATAAAATTTTGTCCGATAATAATACATAGGCGTAGAACTTGATTTTTTAAATAATTGCACCTTTAAAAATTCTACGCCAATGGCAAAAAAGGGGTTTGAGTATGAAATTTGGATTGGGTACTCATTTACTACAAAAAAGTACCCTTGATAACACTCGATTTACTCTCATGGTTTTGACAAAGTTTGTATTTTAATAATTATTGTTTATGTTCTAAAATTACTAAAATGCAAATTTCGTCAAAACCATGAGAGTAATCGAGTCTTATCAAGAGTACCTTTTTTAAAGTAAATGAGTTGCGCAATCTAAATTTCATACTCAAACTCCTTTTCTTACATTGGCGTAGAATTTTTAAAGGTGCAATTATTTAAAGAATCAAGTTCTACGCCTATGTATTATTATCAAAAGAAGTATTAAGACAGAAGGTAAATGGAAAAACCATTGTCATATACTCAGACTGTCAAGCGACGTTAAAAACACTCAGTTCCATGCAGGTACACTCAAAGCTTGTGTGGGACTGTTTGGAAGCCCTAACAGAGCTGGGTAGTCAAAACAGACTAACCTTAGCCTGGGTACCAGGCCACAGGGGACACAAAGGCAATGAAGAGGCTGATTTACTAGCCCGAGAAGGAGCTTCAAATGCTCTTATTGGCCCAGAACCCTTCTGTGGTGTAACAAAAACAACTATCAGAACATGCACAAAGCAGTGGATGTTTAAAAAATCTCAGGAGTGGTGGGAAAACTCACCAGGACAGAGACAGGCCAAAAAGTTCTTAAAAGGACCATCGTCTAAACTCACCGAGCATCTACTAAGCCTTAATAGGAAAAATACTAGAATACTAGTAGGTCTATTAACAGGGCATTGTAGGCTTAACAAACATATGTTCAATATCGGTCTGACAGAAGAGGCCTTGTGCCGATTCTGTCAAGAAGAAGAGGAAACGGCAGAACACGTATTGTGCTACTGCGAAGGTCTAGTAAGACTGAGATTCCTTACACTCGGAGAAGAAAAACCAAGGGCAACTAGCTATACCGGAGAACTACTTCCCAGTCTATGGAGTCTACTACAAAAGACCGTCGAGGTGGGGGAGGCCACATGGCCCATAGTCCTAATTAAATCTAATCTAATGTATTATTATCGGACAAAATTTTAATACCATTTTTTTGCCACATAAAACTCTACCAATATACCAAATTTCAGCAAAATCGCATATGCCGTTTTAAATTTATATGGGAAAAACGATTTAAAAATTGTAACTTCAAGGCCCTCTGGAGCACAAACGAAGCAACTTTGTACTAAGGTAATTTTACTTAAATCGACTTATTTTGGTCTAAGGAATATGTGGTATGTTTTTGTATATTTATAAAAATGGAATATTGAAAATAAACTGTTTTTCAATATAAAAAGAGCTTCTTATGTCTTAAATAATGAACATGATAATGAGTATAAGGATTTAGGCGCCACATTTAAATAATAACTCATATTTTAGTACCTAATAACATAAGGAAATATCATTGAAACACTCAAAAATTAGATTTATAAATAAGTTGTAGAGCTGTGATACTTGTCGCTAGTTTTCACTAGTAATACCACTAGAGGTCAAATTATTTCCGGAAATTTTCTAAAAATATTCATGAGCGAGAAAAAATTTCCTGATATTAATTTGACCTCGCGTGGTATTCGGTAAGAAGATTCCACGCCGAATTATGGTTGAAAATTAAATATTTTTAAAATTTATTTTTCGTTTCTCAACAATGCAAATTATTTTCTCCAAGTCACCAGTGAAACATAAAAGGTGTTGTCGCCTTGATTGTTGAGTTGTCATGGTAACTAAGTGAGACCCTAACCTCAAATATAATTTCAGTTTTGAAGTTGTCAAGCGGCTCGACGTAAAAAAATGTTTCGCTGCAATTATTTAGGCCTTCAAATTGCTTATTTCTACTCATTGTAGTTGCATGGGAATACCATTTGAAAATAGAAAATAGTATATTCTTTAATTTTACGTAAGTTTTGAATAACTACAAGTGGTAGAAAATTGTTTTTCTGCGTTTTTATTAACATGCGTTATGAGCGCTTTAAAATGGTATGAAATTCATAACCAGCGTCAGCAAGCATCAATCGTAGGAGGCTGTGATCATTGTATTTTGACAGTTCAAAACATTAAATAACTCGCGTTTTGTTGCGATAAAGAATATTGCACAGCAAGTAAAACCAACAAAATTACCTATTTGTTTAAAAATGAATCGATTTGAAAATCATACGCTATGCAAAATATGCGTGAAATTGTCTGATGTAATGATCAATCATTGCACCATGACTTACTCGGATTAATAGAGGATTGTGGCTCCAACTTGAAAAACGAAAATTTGTTCAGAATTGTCCACGAATATTTGCACCTAAACTACGCAAAATTCAAAGTGCTGAATGATAAAAAGGTGAATAAATTAGTGTCTAAATATTATATATATTTTATTAGACATAGACACATAATTCAAAGCATCCAAAGTCCTGCATTTTCGCCATTAAGAAGAAAAGAAGTGGCCGAAGAATATAGAAAACACCTTAGCATTGTAACTAAAATGTATCAAAACTAAACCTATTATGTGAACAAATAAAAACCAGTCTGTCAAAAATGGTCTGTTATTGTAAACGTCAAAAAATTTCCAGTATAATTCGCTGTTGGGTACCCCACGAGAAAAAAATTCCACTAAAATACCTCCGTTGCCATGGTGATCTGTCAAAAACACGTATTTTGATTGGTTCAAAATTACAGGTGTGGAATTTTCAGTGGTATTCTCAATTTTAACCGTTTTCCCAAAGCTTCTGTCTCCAATTACTGCTCTCGATCATATTCATAAATGATGCATGTTCGATATCCAATCGTCTAATAAATTCTAATTGTCGTTCCATTTCGACAGCGTGCGAGCCTTCGAGCGACACAAAAATCGAAGCATATTACCGGAGGCTGTCGATACATCGCCCTGGCATAGCCATGCATATTCCAGAATTTTGATTAATATTAGAATACAATGCATTCCTGATGCTTGTTAAGATGGAAAGTTCATTAGGAAAATTGATTTTCACATCGATAAAATAACTTTGAAACGTACGGGATGATAAACAAATCGAAGAATAGTTCAAAGCCGCTCCTGTTGAAATTAAAATAATTTGACAATACCTGTGCGATCCATTGGTCTGTGAGGATTAGTACTTGAGTGAAAATTCCACATCTGTAATTTTGAACCAATCAAAATACGTGTTTTTGACAGATCACCATGGCAACGGAGGTATTTTAGTGGAAATTTTTTTCTCGTGGGGTACCCAACAGCGAATTATACTGGAAATTTTTTGACGTTTACAATAACAGACCATTTTTGACAGACTGGTTTTTATTTGTTCACATAATAGGTTTAGTTTTGATACATTTTAGTTACAATGCTAAGGTGTTTTCTATATTCTTCGGCCACTTCTTTTCTTCTTAATGGCGAAAATGCAGGACTTCGGATGCTTTGAATTATGTGTCTATGTCTAATAAAATATATATAATATTTAGACACTAATTTATTCACCTTTTTCCCATTCAGCACTTTGAATTTTGCGTAGTTTAGGTGCAAATATTCGTGGACAATTCGGAACAAATTTTCGTTTTTCAAGTTGGAGCCACAATCCTCTATTAATCCGAGTAAGTAAGTCATGGTGTAATGATTGATCATTACATCAGACAATTTCACGCATATTTTGCATAGCGTATGATTTTCAAATCGATTCATTTTTAAACAAATAGGTAATTTTGTTGGTTTTACTTGCTGTGCAATATTCTTTATCGCAACAAAACGCGACTTATTTAATGTTTTGAACTGTCAAAATACAATGATCACAGCCTCCTACGATTGATGCTTGCTGACGCTGGTTATGAATTTCATACCATTTTAAAGCGCTCATAACGCATGTTAATAAAAACGCAGAAAAACAATTTTCTACCACTTGTAGTTATTCAAAACTTACGTAAAATTAAAGAATATACTTTTTTCTATTTTCAAATGGTATTCCCATGCAACTACAATGAGTAGAAATAAGCAATTTGAAGGCCTAAATAATTGCAGCGAAACATTTTTTTACGTCGGGCCGCTTGACAACTTCAAAACTGAAATTATATTCGAGGTTAGGGTCTCACTTAGTTACCATGACAACTCAACAATCAAGGCGACAACACCTTTTATGTTTCACTGGTGACTTGGAGAAAATAATTTGCATTGTTGAGAAACGAAAAATAAATTTTAAAAATATTTAATTTTCAACCATAATTCGGCGTGGAATTTTCTTACCGAATACCACGCGAGGTCAAATTAATATCAGGAAATTTTTTCTCGCTCATGAATATTTTTAGAAAATTTTCAAAATATTCATGAGCTCGAAAAAATTTCCGGAAATAATTTGACCTCTAGTGGTATTACTAGTGAAAACATCACCTTTATTTTAAACATTACATTACATCGCGAACTTAAAAACTACATACTTTTTACCATATTTACAGTATTTCTCTAAATGTAGTAGATTGTAGTAGAAATATTAAAAATGTAGTAGATACTAAAAAAGTGTAGTAATGTACTAGAACCATTAAATTGTAGTAAATCTTCTACAATTCTAGTGACTCTGGCAACACTGAGCCCAGTCGTTAAACGAGCTTGAGCGTCACGCTTAAAGTTGAATAATTAGGAAGTTCATACTCCCTATGTCACTAACCAATGAGAAGTGTACACAAAGTGAATGATGCCTGTGACGTAGTTATTACAGTTCATCAAATTTCTAGAGGCTTTCGACGGCTAGACAGAGAAAGCACTACTGACAGGCATCCCGACGGATTTACGCAATGAAAGTACACTCTGCGCATCAAGTATTTCACTATTTCATTCAGACGTAAATGTCAGATGTAAATTTCGCTAAAACATTTCTTTTATTTTCGTTTGTGTTTTTTGCTCATTACAGTTTAATAGAACCTAAGTATGGAGTTTAATAGCAAATTAAGAGGCCGCGTTATTAACAGTCAATCTCGCGAAATAATAGCCAATGTTATAGAGTTTATGAGAAGAGAAGAAAACTTTAATTCACCTTCAATGCCATTTAAAAATGTAAATGATCGTGTTGCTGCAGCCACAGGAGTATCTAAAAACACTGTCGTCCGCATTTCTGGAGAGAAAAAAAGAATCGATAACCGTGAGATATCGGAATTTTCATCACCAAGAAAAACCATTAAAAAACCAAAAACAGTTAATGATATAGATGAAGCTGCACAAGAATCAAATTTTATTTTTTTATTATTAGATAGCTATTTTTGTTTCTGAGTTGTGTTCATTTACAGGCTCAATTTTTTTCCGTTTCTCCATTTTGATTTTATATGGGGTTTCAAGTTGTTTTTGACTTATTTCGACGTAAATCACAACAACACACTTTTTTAATAAAGCAAACAAGTGTTAAGAGGTATATGTACGTGTAAACTACAATTACAAAAAATTGATATGAAACCCATGAAACCACCAACAAAAATGTAAAGCTAGCTTCCGTACTAGAACATGGTGTCATTCGTCGAGATAATTTATCGTTTTGTTTAATAGATCAAGAAATGTAAATATTCCCCTGTTATTTTTTATAAAATTATAAGAGAAATAAATTTTTTCTAAATAGTATAGTTTATTATTTTGTAGAAACACAAAATTTCGAAAATTTTAGTAATGTTTCAGAAACAACCGTTATTAATAATAGGTACCATTTTCCTTAATAAGGTAGAAATAAAATATAAACTATTTCCACGATTTACAAAAGCCTACAAAAAAATTATAGGTATTTTCCGCTATCCTATAAAATTTATATTTTCTGACTCAATTTCAAAAGGTTGAAGGAATTCCAAAACACCTTTTATGGCATAATAATTATTTTCAATTCTACATACTATCTTTAGCTGCTTTTAAAAACGTTCTAAGAAAGTCCAATCAGACCAATTTAATCCCTAAATTATTCCACACTTTTAAAATTTAATTACCTAAAAATATTAAAAACTATTTAAAATAACTTGTTTAGCAGACTGTACAATAGCTATCTTAGTCACACGTAGCGCGTTCTCTGTCTGGGCGTCGAACACCTCTAGAAATTTGATGAACTGTAGTTGGGAAACCATTCTTATCGGCCAAGGCCACATACTTTGATTGCTATACGGTGCAAGAGAGAAGTCCGACGCGTCCAACATAGGGCGCGGCCATTTTGATTCCTATGCCACAGTTTATAGCTAAAGAATCAGATAGCTCACTCTGCGTCGGCACATTTGATCTCAATGTTCCAGTTTATACACTGCGCAACTCGGATAATACAATATATGACAACCGCCTATAATAAAACAGCAGACTTCTGCGTATCCTGAATTTGCATCCCTGGAGTGGATGTTATTTTGGAACTTTCAACTGGTCCGAGTGAGCTAACTGTGACTCCAAAAATAATTCACTGACACTGACAGCAGGTGCGTTTTATTCATCCGCTTCTGCTTCCGGAATTGTCGGTTTAGTCGTTTTAACCTGTCAGATTAAAACAAGAAAACCGACAATTCCGAAGCAGAAGCGGATGATTAGAACGCACCTATTAAAAATATTGCGCCAAGATGTAGGCAACACGTAATAAGGGATCAAAATGGCGGTGTTTTCTATCTGTTTTTAAAAGGCACTTAGAAAGCTGCGCTGTGCTACCAATCTCCGTATTGTAAAAGAAAATCGAAAGTATGTGACCAAGGCAGTGTCGTTTACAGATAATTCTGCAGGAGTAATAAAAGAATTGAGAATTAAAGCCTAGTGTATATTTGATGCAATACTGAGCACATCGACGAATGCAACATGTTGAATATAATTGGGCACATTCAGCCGATGCAACAGTTGAGTATGGTGACTTGTTGGGTCTTCTGAACGTCACTTGTTGAGTTTTGGTTAGTATCAATGGTTGCTCAACATCGGCACCAGGAAAATTGTATGGTGAAACAAAGTATTGTACTAAAGGAATTTTTAATTCAAAGATTTCTAGTGTTTTTTTATTGATTGTTAACCACTCTAGGAGGATAAAGCTGATTATATGTGATTATAACCGCACATTTCTTAACTTTAAACAAGATTTTTGTTGTTTTTAAAATTCTGAAGTTAAACCATGATGAAAAATGTTCGTTATGACTGATTATGACTTAGTATATTTTTACATGATCTTAATTTGTAACCGAAAATTATTTTATTTATATCATCACTAGAGGTCACCACGTGTATGTGTATTGTCTGATCCAGTGGTCGCCAACCTCTCAATGTGTTGAGCTACTTTGTTAATTTTGGAATAAACAGCGAGCTACCCACACGGAAGCCACGTAACGCAACGTAAATGAAATAATCCACAGTTAATTTATCATTATATGTATTTATTTTACTATTTAACTGGTAATACATAATACATAGGTACTAATAATAAACTAATAACAAAATAACTAATATTACTAGTACGTACTTGTTCATAGCTACATTCCTACCTACCAAACATAGGTGTTTGAAAAATAAACACAAACTTTTATCCAGCCACAACGGCATGTCACGTAAGATTTAAAAATAGTTAATAATAACAACAAAAAAGTAACGCACTATCATGAACATAAACATTGAAAAATAAAAAAGCACGTTCAATGAGAAGGCTGACACTCAGACTCATCAATAATTTTTTTAATGATTGCAGTATAATTTAATACAGCCATTCGAATACAATTATCCAAATTCATCTATTCGCTGACGATACATTAATGTATTGGTATGGGAAAGATTTTGGAACAGTAATTCAAACTTTAAACTCAGAATTAAAATTATTAACAGAGAAATTTAAAATTAATAAATTAAAAGTAAATGAAATAAAGTCGAAGTCTATGTTTATTGGGAATAATTTTCTGTATAATAAGTATTTAGGTTTAAATTTAAATGTAGTCATAAATGACGAAGTCATTGAGAATGTTGAAGAAATAAAATACTTAGGGTTAATACTAGACAGCGAATTGAAATTTAATAAGCACATTGGTTATATGTCTAAAAAAATTGGTAAAAAAATTGGTTTTATGAGAAGGGCATCACTGTTTTTATCTATATCGACTAGACAAACCATCTATAATACACTGATATTACCTCATTTCTATTACTGTAGTACTATTATTTATACAGGGTGTTCTAATTTTGATAGGTTACAAATCCTTCAGAATAAGGCAATGCGGGCAATATTGGGAAGTAATCGTTTTACTAGTTCACAGTTAATGTTGGAAGCTTTAAATTGGATGAAAATTGAACATCTACTTTATATTCAGACGATGATATTTATATATAAAATTGTTAACAACATGTTACCTGAATACTTAAACTGTCAGCTTGTACCAGTTGCAAATATTCACGGGCGTAACACTAGAACGGCAAATTCTATAAATTTTTATGTGAATTTAAGTAACAAAACCAGCTTCATGAAAAGTTTGTTTCATAAGGGTATAGTTCAGTTTAATATTCTGCCTGATGACGTCAAAGCAAGTTCAAGTGTAAATGTGTTCAAAAAAAAGATAAAGAATCATGTAAAGTTTATATAAACACAATTCGTTTTCTATGTTATGTTTTGATTGTTTCGAAACAATAGTATTTAATTTAATATTCAAAAATCCACTGATTTTTCCTAACGAATTTTTTTTTTGTTTAATTTTTTTATTCATGTTTGGTTTTTAAATTGTTAATCTACTTTCTAACCTCATAATGTACCTACGTTACTTTCTGTACTTATTATCTTTTGATAAATAAACATTATTATTATTATTATTATTATTATATTATAAATGTTTATCTGTAAGTCGATTGCAATATTTGTTCTTAATAAACTTCACATTGGAAAAAGAAGATTCACACAAATAGGTTGAACTGAATAATGCTTTCACTTTCAAGGCGACACGGCATAGAACTGAATATTTGTCTTTACTTACAATAGGCCAGATACATTTGGTACTTGAGACTAATGATTTTAAGGCTAAATCATTTTGAAACTCAATTACTTCCATTTCTGTTGCAGCGATGTCTTCGCCAAAGTTCTGCATAACACAAGTTGCAAACTGTTGGATATAAATTTCCATAAAGGGTGAAACAACAAACTGCGCTACTAAAGCCATTTCGTTGAAATCCTTAAAACGATTTTTGAAGTTATTCTTCAGGGTAGAAACTATTTCTACATGATATTTGCTGTCATAGGGTTCTAATGGATTTTGAGATATTTTTTCTGAAAGAATAGGAAAATGCTTGGCATCGCTGTTAATTAGGTTTTTTTCCCAAAACTCCAGCTTTTTGATAAATGCTTTTATATCAGAAATCATTTCCGCTAGTTCTTTGTCTCTCCCCTGAAGCTGCAAATTAAGTTCGTTTAATTTCTCTGTAATGTCCACGAGAAAACCAAAATCTCTAAGCCAGATTGAATTTTCTAGTTCCGGAGTCGGTCCATCGCGTTGTTTGAAAAATTGAACTATGCCAGACAGGACATCACTAAAAAGTTTCAGCTCCCGTCCCTTACTTAACCATCGGACTTCAGAGCAAAGGAGTAAGTCCCCGTATTGACAGTCAACTTCATCGGCCAAGGTTTTGAATAATCTTCTTTGTAACGCTTGAGCTCTAATCTTGTTCACAATTTTTACCACCAGTTTCATAACGTTGTTTAGTTTCAGGAAATTTCCACATAATGCTTGCTGATGGATAATGCAGTGGTAACAGAGAAATTGCAGAAAAGTTTCATCTTTACGACATAACGCCACCAGACCCTTATCACAACCCACCATAGCTGGAGCGCCATCGGTTGTCAAGCCTACCATTTTCGATATTGGAATTTTCTCAGAAGAAATAAAAATTTTTTAATGAGAAAACAACTCCTGTCCAGTAGTGTGTCCTTTCAGTGGAATAAACTTCAAAAGATCTTCTTTAATCGTAAAATCACTAAAAACCATCCTGACGAACACAGCCATCTGGGCAGTGTCAACGACATCTGTTGATTCATCCAGTCTAAAAACGCCTGTTTTATTATTTCCCCGTCTTCATAAGGTTTCTTTTTTGTGCAATTATCTGGGACACACGGTACGATGCTTCAGTTGCAGCCTTATTTTTGTCGACTGTTCTTAAAAATATTGATTGTTGTCCAATTAACTGCTTTTTTAACTGTTTCAGTTTCTCCTTTCTAGCGACAGAATATAGTGGGAATGATTTTTCAAAATTAGAATGAACAGTTTTATGATGTCTCTCAATATTTCCTTTTTTATCAACGGAGACCGAAGTATTACATAACAAACACACATTTGTAACTTTAACTTCTGTAAAAAAGTATTGTTCTTCCCATTCCGAATGAAAGTTTACCTTCTTACAACTGCTTGCCATAATAATGTTTTCGGTTTTAATCAACTGTTGCATCGGCTGAACGCGCCCATTGTCAGTGGTCAAAATATTAAACTGAAAAAAATTATTCTGAATTTCAGACTGTCGGTGACATCGCTATTTTAAAGAAAAATTATTTCGATCTCATTATTAATACTGCAAAATATATTGGTACAGATTATCCTTTAATAACTAAAATCGTTTATTTCAGGTGCTTGCTATGCAGAATTCGGCGTGAGAGTACCGCACACGACGGGCTCTGCCTATATGTACTCTTACGTCACCGTCGGCGAATTCATAGCCTTCGTGATCGGCTGGAATATGATCCTGGAGTACCTCATCGGTACTAGCGCTTGCGCGTGCGCATTGAGTGCCTGTTTTGACGCCTTAGCCAACGGTGCTATTACGTCGGCTGTTCACGAGAGTATAGGAAAGACTATTGGTAAGTAAACAAAAATTTGACACACATTTTACACAATGTTTTCCATTTTTCCATACTTTTTTTATCCACCAACGAATATTTTGCACATACAGTTAATTTAATAAAGTCGTGTAGGTACTTCCTCAAGTTTCATATATGTAACTTGTTTTAAAACCGTTTATTTTCAGGAAGAGACCCGGACTTCCTAGCCTTCGTTATCACCCTCCTGATGATGGTCCTTCTTGCAGCGGGCGTTAAAAAATCGTTAATATTTAATAACATCCTGAACGTAATCAACTTCTCAGTGTGGATATTCGTGATGACAGCCGGATTATTTTACGTCAACACAGACAATTGGACGAAACACAAAGGGTTCCTGCCCAAGGGTTGGTCAGGGGTAAGCACTAATATATTATATTGTTATAAAACCATAAAAATTGTAGTAATTTAAATTATATAAAACAACTAGCTGTTGCCCGCGACTTTGTTCACGACTTGACTCGCATGTAGTCGTGTTATTAATATAAAAAAATACGTAACTTCCTTTTTTATTAATTTTCATTAATAATCCGGTCAATCTAGACATTCAAGGATACATAAATTCGCACCTGGATGAAAGTTGGTAGGATTATTCAAAACACCATTATAAATGAAACCTAAAAAGTCGTCATCAATCCGGCACCTGGAAAAAAATTTACTCGTTGTCAAAGGTCACAAAAATGGGTTTTTCGCGATTTTCAGCAAAACGGTAATTTTTATCACAAAATTAGTTCAGATCAAAATTGTAGAGCAGATAATTATCTATAAAAAATGTCTAAGATTTTTTTTCCTAAGAGCCACATTTTCCTAGATATAACAATTCAAATAATAATTTAATAATAATACTAATAATTTTATTCATTTTTTTATATTTATTCATTTTTTTATATTTATTCATTTTTTTATATTTATTCATTTTTTATATTTATTCATTTTTTTATATTTATTCATTTTTATTTATTTTTACTCATTTTTATTAATTTCTATGCATTTTTATGCATTTTTATTCATTTTTATTTATGTTTATTCATTTTTATTCATTTTTATTCATTTTTTATATATTATTCATTTTTATTTATTTTTACTCATTTTTATTCATTTTTACGCATTTTTATTTATTTTCATTCATTTTTATTCATGTTTATTCATTTTTATTCATTTTTATTCATTTTTATTCATTTTTATTCATTTTTATTCATTTTTATTCATTTTTATTCATTTTTATTCATTTTTATTCATTTTTATTCATTTGTATTAATTTTTAATTATTTTTATTACTGTTTAATAATTTTTATTAATTTTTATTAATTTTTTTTTTAATTTTAATTAATTTTTATGATACTACCATACAAAAATCTAACCACAGAGCACGTCATTATTTAATTATGGTACAATTATAATTTTCAAGTTCCAATGTTCAAAAAATGTATACTTCTATACAAATTTTTACCCCCGTTTCCCCCTTAAAATGTGAAAATCCAAAAACCATGAAACACATCATTTTTGATTTTTAATCAGTAGCTGTAATTCAAATGTTTATGTTTCAAACTTTGAATAACAAAAAAATATATACAAACTATTAAACAAATTCCCCCCCCCCCCATTTTCCCCCTTAAAATGTTAAAATGCAAAAATCCTGAAACACTCATTTATTTATGATGAAAAACTACAATTCCAATTTTCAAGTTCCTACCTTTAAAAAAATCGATATCTCCAAATAGACTTTCACCCCCCATTCCCCCCCCCCCCCCTTAAAATGTAAAAATCCAAAAACCCTGAAACACCTCATTAATAATTTGTAGTCAGTAGCTGCAATTCCAATTTTCATGTTTCTAACTTCAAAGAGAACAAAAATAATCAATAGTCCCATACAAACTTTCACCCCCCGTTTTCCCCCCTTAAAATGTAAAAATCGAAAAACTCTGAAAAACGCGTCAATATTTATTTATGCTTAGTAGATCTAATTTAAATTTTCATGTTTTTAATTTTAAAGAACAAAGAGTTTCATTAAAAGCTCCCTCCCCCATTTCCTCCAATTTCCCCCCTTTAGAGTTAAAATTTTGAAAATTTCTTTCTTAGCGGATGCTTACATTATAAAATAAACCAATGCTTCAAATTTCAGCTTTCTAAGCTCAGTAGTTTTAGCTGTAGATTGATAGGTCAGTCAGTCAGTCAGGACAAACAATTTTTTATATATAGATAGATAAATTAATTTTCGTCAATAATAAAATTAAAATTAGTTTAAATGCGACTTGTTATTAACTGGACATATCGCGTTTTACATCTATACCCCTCATTTATTACTTAATACTATTTTTAACTCATTACGAGTGGAAGAGATCATATAATGTAGTATAAATTAGACTCTTAAGAAATTATCAGTACGCCCTGGTATACGCTTTTACCGAAAACGAAAACTTTTTAAAAATTAACTTGTTCAGTGGATTCGCAACACGTTTTACTCGAATATTAACTTCCGGTAGTTACCCGCCATATACGAAATTGTAATTTTTATTAACCCATCTAGAATAAATAAAATTCCGGAATTTTTCAGTAGAACTATTTCGGTTTTTATTTCTAACGAAAAGGGGTGAACAGAGTGGTGACCGTTTTCGCTCGCGTAAGCCAGTCGATCGTATTTGCTTTTCTCGCGGGAATTTTCTATGGAAACTACATTCTATATCCAAAACTTTTCTTGTACAGTTTCATACAATCTCTAATAAATATTTGAAGTGAGATTTTCTTATCATACAATCGATAAGCTTTGAGTATTCCTTTAAATTTTTATGCTAGATATTAAAACCGCAGAAATATTCAATATATAAGATATTTTCAAGGTACGCAATGATAAAACTCGAAAAAAAGCAAAATGCTTTTTGAAAATTGTATTAAATAAGTATTATTCTGTTTAAAAAACATAAAAAACTGCTTTTATCGCAACTAAAACAACAAAATTATTATAATACAGATAAGAATAAATATAAAACTGTAAAATTTGATCAAAAACCTCGAGAATTTCTTTTATAACAACCACAAATTCAAAGGTTTAAATTTTCACAGCACCATATCGTTATAGTCTATTTTTATGTATGAGAGAGTATTAAAATAATAAAGCGTTCGTAATCCATAGGCGTAGCACTTCTTTTAGTAGACAGTTAAAATATTTTTTGAAGTTATTCCTCGAGTATACACTTATATTTTCATCTAATTAACCTGCTTATAACTTCTAAACAGCTGAAGGTAAAAAGTGCAATTTTTTCTAAAATGCTTTATATTTCCACAAGGTATGTTAAGAACATTGTGTCAAACGGGTTATGTAGGTATAAGGGTTTAAACTTTGACTTTTAAACAACGTTACGTTCATAAATAATAATTTTAATATAAAAACTACTTCTTACCTACAAATCCAAATCAGAATCGAAATCAGAAGATGAACTTTCGCAACCAATATTTACAATGAGTGGCTCGATCATTTCATCAGTAATATTGTACAACTTCCACATTTTCTCTTCTTCTTTAATCGTATGATTTACTGCCTTTTCCCAGTTTTCAGGCTTCACATTATTTACAGCCTCCAAAAACAACTGTTTAACATCACTTATTTTAAAAGAATTATTTTTTCTTGAAACTTCTCCCTTTATCTTTGCCCATATCAGTTCAATCGGGTTTACTTCGCAATGATATGGTGGTGATCTAACCAGCGTCATCCCACGATTTTTTGCAATTTCATCAATTTCATATTTTTTGAATTTCTATTTATGAAGGGAACACAAATGATACAGTTCTTTTCTCACAGAACCGGGATGGAACTTAATATTCTTTGTGAATTTAGCCAATTCTGTAAATCTTTTTTTAACCACTTGGTTGTGGGCATTTTTTCTATAAGTCTCGAGTGATAACTTGCATTATCCATTACTATTATACAGTTCTGAGGAAGAAGATTTATAATTTGTTCGAACCACTCTTTACAGACATCAGCATTCATGTCCTCATGGTAGTCACCGGTACGAGTAGATTCAAAAGTCAATAAACCACCTTTAACAAAACCGTTTGAACTACCGATGTGTACTATTATTAGTCTGCGCCCCTTTCCTGATATGTGGATTTAAACCAGTAGATAAATTATTTAAAAAAGCCTGTCTTCGACTTGTAACAGTTTCATCTTCCCAAAATTTATTTGGTTTATGTCCCTCGTTGATCCATGTTTCATCTAAATAAAATATATTTCTTCTTTGGTTTCTCATTTCTTTTATAGTCCTTAGGTAATTTCTTCTCCATACTACAATATCGCTTCTTTCTATTAAAATAGACTTTCTGGAATGCTTTTTCCATAGAAAACCTATTTCTTTTAAAAGTTTCCATAGTGTGCTTCGACTCATTTCAGGGTAATCCTTATCATCTCGAACCGTGGCAAGAACTTTGTCTACTATCGGAAATTCTTTTCTAAAGAAGAACGCATGCACTTTCCTTCAAAGTCTTTCTTTCAAAAGATTTTCTAATTGAAATTTTGGTTTTCCTGGAGCTTTACGTGCTATTTGAAACTCGCCACATTTCTATTCTTTAACAACTCTGTAAATCGTAGATTTCCCAACACCAAGCGTACTACTAACTAATTCCACTGTGTCATCAATACTTTTACATAAATGTTTGTCTGTAAATTATTTAAAACAATTAAATATTAATGTTTTTTCATTAACTGTTAAAGGACCGATTTAGTAAACTGTCAAGAATTCACAACTTGGACCTCCTTACTAAATGGAAAACCTATAATCGCATTTTCGGTGAAATTTGTTGGGAAGGTATTTATTTACTTATAATTCGATTACTGTAAGAAATTCTTGGAATTAAAATAAAACAAAATTGGCAAATAGGTACTTATTGAAAATAATCTTAAGATACGGCTATGTAATCTTTAATACACAGGACTTTTGGCCTGTCCAAACCTTTTTCTATTGTTCTGTACAGCTTATGTTTAAAAAGGACCAATAAAAGACCCAAAACTTGTAATAGCTTAGGTACATTTATTACAATTTTAGGAAATATTTAGATTATTCTGTAAAAATATTTAAAAGGACCGTACTAAAATGCTGTTTTATTACTCTCTCATACATAAAAATAGACTATAGTCGAGTCAAACTTTATTCTGTATTAAGTTATATAAATGTCCCGACAACAACCTTATCCCACCTGTTCTTCAAACTAACGTTTTACCCTCAAGCCCAACTTCGAGTTAGTCTCCATGGAGAGTTTTTACTAAAACTTTGTTTGGACAACTAAGAAAGTTTCTTAAACTGTCTTACTTTGCCTAACTGGATTCTACATTCAACAAAGCCAGTTTACTTTAGCCCTTGACAACATGGACTTTGTAGGGCTTCAGTTTTATTTGGAGTAATAGTCCGAATTTGCTACATCTCCCAAATGATTTAAAATTAATGATATCATCCTGTACACTGCAGGTGAAGGATGAATCATATATTTGTATTTAAAAAACATTAATAAATAATTCGTTCACTATACTTCCTGTTCACGTACAACAATCATACTATACCAGAACATAATGAATGGAATCACGCTCTTAAAACTGCAGAAGTTATCGGAATCATGTGCCAACTAATCATAAATGCATGTTTATTACCAAAATGAATTACGCCAGTGGCGTATAAAAATTATTGGCAAATTAAGTGCGGTTATAGTAAATAATATTATATGAAAGTAGGTTGGTTATCTATTTTTGTAATAATAATCATTTATGTTTATAATTTTGTTTTGTTTATTGTTAAAATATGTAAATATTATGCCAGTGGCGTAGAAACAATATTGGAAAATTAAATGGGGTATTATACTAGAACAAAATATTGAAGAGGGTGCGCCTTAAAACTGCAAAAGGTATCGTTATCATATCAAAATGCACTCTTCCAGTGTCGCAGAAATACTATATTGGCAAATTAAATAAGTATTTGTGAATATTACTAGATGAAAGTAGGTTGGTTATCTATTTTTGTTATAATAATTCATCTATGTTTATAATTGTATTTTGTTTATTATAAAAATATGTAAATTAAGCTTGGTATCACTTACTTGAATTCTAAATCTATTAAGTTTCGTAATTCATTGATTCTGCAGAACTACCACTGGAATCGTCTTTATCGTCGGAACTTAAAGTTATGACTAAAGGTATCAACTACCGTTTCTATCATACCGTCCAAGCGCCACATATTATTTTCTTCCTTAATTACATGGGAACTAGCATTCTGCCAATCTTCAGGTTTTATACGTTCTATACCGGTTTTTAATAAACTTTGAACGTCGGCTATTTTAAAAGTTTTATTTTCTCGAACTACAAACCCTTTCACTTGCGCCCAAATTAGTTCAATAGGATTGAATTCACAGTGATAAGGGGAAGTCTTAATACCGTAATACCACGATCACGAACCATTGTTTCGACAACATATTGAATATATCTATGGCGTTGTTGCTTTATTAGGTCCTTTAATTTCACTTTAAGCATCTCCTCAGTAAATGTTATTGCTTTATCCCCCAGCCAGGTTTGCATATCCGCTTTCCTACTGGACATTATCGGAATGCGTTCAACTCGTCGACTGTGATAAGAAGCGTTATCTAGTACAATAACTGAATTTCGTTCTACACGCTGTAATACTTCAGTAAACCATTTTTCAAAGCATTCCGCATTTATGTCCTCGTGGTAGTCTCCTGTTTTTTTCGATATAAACACAAGAGCGCTATTTTCCAAAAATTCACTGTCACTTCCGATATGGGTAACAATTAGGCGCTGTCCTTTACCTGATGGTGCTTTCAAACCTGTAGATAATCCCTCTATAAAAGCTTGGCGATGACTAGTTACAGAAGTATCTTGCCATATCTTAGATTCCGTGTGTCCAGCATTCACCCACGTTTCATCGAGATAGTATATCTTTTTTTAGCGGCTCTAAACTCTTTAATATTTCGTAAATAACGACGTCGCCAGTGTCCTTTTCAGAACCACAATAATTTTGAATACGATGGAAAGTTTAACTAACTAATTAACTAACTTTACTTAATACCAGCTATACTCGCTAAGCTTATGTTCTGTCCGAAACAGTATTATTACGAAGGTGTTTGTCTGTTTCGCGAATATATCGCACAGATTTTTAAATAAACGTTTATATATAAAAAGGTATTGTGTGTTATTTATTAAAGGCTCCCACTAAATAATTTTAAATGAATGACCGATCTAACAAAAAAAAAGCTCGTCATCCAAAAAAGTTGCCGCCGCGATCCGTGTAACATAACACACATAAAAAAATTTCGATATAGCTTTTTTATGCTGCATTCTTTATAGGAGATCTTTAATAATAAATAACTGAGAAAATGTCGGTCTAAAATAATCGAAAGAAATTAAAATTAAATAGATTATATCTGTGGACGGCGCTTAAAAGGTCATGAGTCGTTTTTTACGTAAATGGAGTTTTTAGTCAGAATACATTTAGAAGAGTGTATATTTTAGGCAGTTAGAAGGATCTAGGTCTATATACGTTGTAAAATAATAAAAATAAGGTACAAAAAACATATATAATAATACAAGGGTAACTGCGAAAGACAAAACGTCATAATTAAACATAAACAGTCAAATTTTGTAACATAAAACAGTTAAAACAAAATATTTCTACATATTTTTTAATTTTTACAGGACCAAACGTCCTAAAAAGATTGTCGATTTGGATTCTAAAAATCCTTATTTATATGTCCCAAAATTTTTCAGCGCCATTCTTCAAAAATGTGTAATATCGACTTATTACCTTTTAAGCGCCGACCACAGATATGATGTTTGTTTGTTTGTTTGTTTGTTTGTTTGTTTGTTTGTTTGTTTGTTTGTTTGTTTGTTTGTTTGTTTGTTTGTTTGTTTGTTTGTTTGTTTGTTTGTTTGTTTGTTTGTTTGTTTGTTTGTTTGTTTGTTTGTTTGTTTGTTTGTTTGTTTGTTTGTTTGTTTGTTTGTTTGTTTGTTTGTTTGTTTGTTTGTTTGTTTGTTTGTTTGTTTGTTTGTTTGTTTGTTTGTTTGTTTGTTTGTTTGTTTGTTTGTTTGTTTGTTTGTTTGTTTGTTTGTTTGTTTGTTTGTTTGTTTGTTTGTTTGTTTGTTTGTTTGTTTGTTTGTTTGTTTGTTTGTTTGTTTGTTTGTTTGTTTGTTCGTTCGTTCGTTTGTGTGTTTGTTTGTTTGTTTGTTTGTTTGTTTAATGAATAATTAATTACTTTTTTTTGTACTGGAACGTAATGTGTATTCTTGGAGACGTCAGATTTTTAGTTAGATATTGCGACAATTTCAATCGAAAAAATTAATTTGTGGCCCTGAAAAGGGCCATTTGTTTGCGACAATAGCTTTCGTCGTAACTATTAATAAATATAATGACCATAAGTAACGTACATAGTCAATTTTTTACTTCTTCTTTTTGGAGGAAGCTGCTTTTCTCGCTTTTGGAGAACTAGCGGCTTTTGCAATTTTTGGTTTGGTTTAGGTCTGACAATTAAAACAGATTTCGTACACCGTTTGACAAAACGAAATTTTAGGCCCCATAAAATTTTTCGTAAAGTTTCACGGCTCATTAATGGAATTTCTTCGTTTTCTCTTAATTTCGTAAGAACAACTTTAAGTGTTGGGGCTTTGTTTTCGAAAAAAAAAAGAATGTACAGTTTTTCGAATGATTTGTTTCTGGTTATCGTCCAATTTCAACAATTTTTGACCACGGGTATGCATGGGCGTCGTTATACAATTCTATAGGGAGGAGCAAAATATTGAAAAAATTTGGAATGTTTATTTGTTGAAAACAAAAACAAAAATAAAGGGGTAATACAAAATAACAAAATCTTTAATACAAGAAATAAACCAACAAAAAGAAAAAAACGAAAATAAAAAAAAAAACATGAAACTTAAAACACATATTTTTGAAAAACAAACAGATATAAAGGAAAAATAGGAACAAGAGGACACATTAACAAAAAAATATTTATAGAAACACAAAAACATAAAAAACTCACTCAAACACGTCGACGAACACAAAGAAAGCAAATTTTAAATTTCTTCTTTCTGTACCACAAATATCAATAACATTATTTTCTCCATACGTGACAGAAGCGCCAACCAATTTATGAACTAACGGATGATATTTGCATATACTGACAATACAATTTTTAATAGAATTCGTAATTAAAAAATGTATATGTTGATTTTAATAAATATATATGGATTTGTAAAACAAGTGAAAAAATTAATTTATTATTATTATTATTATTATATATCTTTATAACTTTACCCAAAAAAGTAACATAATCAATACAAATCAATAATAAAACATAGGCAGGCAACAGTATTAAATAGAAAATGTATAAGAAGTTAAATAATGTCAAAATAAAAACATTACCATTTTATAAAAACGTAGAATCAAAATATATTAACAAAAATAATTGGTATAATTGCGACTGTAATTTATATTTTCTTTATTTTTAGTTCAAAAGAACACATAGAAATTAATGAATAAAACTGGTTCCCTATCAATAAGTCACAAGTTTGCTTTTTAAAGCCTTTTGTATGCCTGGATAAAATTCACAATTTTTGGACGCTATATTATTAATGAAGAGCTCACTGTATGCACTGTACTCTAGTTAGCTATCCACGTTTGGTATTCCGCTTCAAAATTTTCGATTGAAAATTTTTGCACTATTTTCATTTTCTAATCGGTAGTTTTTGGTGTAAGAGGCTTAAAGAAGAGCTAACACTAGAGTCTACAGAAAAACATGATGTAAGCCACGTAAGATATGGAACAAATACATTCAACCTATAATATTCTTCAACTGTATTAGCCTGAATATTATTTTTATGAGATTGTTGTCCCCTAATTCGTGGTATCTTCATTTCTACACCTGTCATGTCGCCTATTCTATTTCCTTAAACAATTGAATCAGCACAGAGATTCTGTGTGAACTTGCCACGTCACGTGTTGAATAGTGGGAGACATTATAAGAATTGCAGTCTGTCAAACGATGATAGACGTCTCGACTTATGGTATATTGAAAAATAAGAATCCCACTGCAGTCAAAGACTAGGTACCTAACATATTATGTTGCGTTTGTTATGCGTGCACGGTGATAACAAAAATATAAGCCATTGCCATTTGTGTTAGTTCTGTAATTTTACCGTATACAGCGTTGTCAAACTGTGGCACACAGTACCTACCTAACCAAATATCAGTAATACATGTCTTATGCGTTGTTAATTAAGTCGTAAAAGCCAGGGAGGAGCAACTGCCCCCCCTTGCCCCCCTCAAACGACGCCCATGCGGGTATGCGTTTTAGGGGCTTCTAAGGAGCCTTTTTTGTCTTTTCGTGTACAATACGTTCAATTGTTGAAATAGATACTCCAGTTAAAAAAGAACTGCGGTTTACAGCTTCATTTGTAGGAAGTGTCTGTTTCAGCCCATCATACACTTTCCATATAATGTTCTTTTCATCCTTTGATAAGGGCTTTCGCCGACGTAATTGGGTTTCACTTGAACCTGCCTCTGAATCCATTACTATTGTAGCAATATAATTCTATTATTAAATTTTATAAAGACACCAATATTTTACTATTTAATAAACTTTTAAAGTACCTACCTAATATACTACACAATAAATATAACTCCTCGAAATTGTAAGGCACAAACATGAACACCTACTCGTATATCAGAAAAGAGCACTTATACAAAAAAGTGTTTATAAAATATAAAATAATTATCGTAAATAGTTAAAGCGATACAAATCTAACTTTGTCGAAAGTTAGTTTTCAACTGTCTTTGTGCCTGTGCTGACAATATTCAATCTGTAACCCGTCTGTCGTTTATTTACTTAAAACAAATTTTAAAACCATTAAACACAGATAACGAAGTCATTAGGGAATAAATATATTCATTTCTTGAAAACTATCAAAAACTTATATTTAACGCATCATCTTTGTTTAAATAAAGATGTTGACAAATAAATTTAATAAAGTTTACTAACAAATACCTAATAAATAATTATTTGGTATTTGATACGCCGCCTACGCTGACTCTGTCGGAATTTTAATTCATAGACAACACTGTTGATCATGTATATGACTTACCTTCTCCAATATTTTGTCCGAGTATAATTTTTTATTTAATTTGTTGCTTAACCTAAGTTGACTTTAACTTCTGTTGACGTGGCATGATTTGTTTTAACGTTGAGCTAATAATACTTGATGTGTGTTATAAAGTGTGACACAGAAATGTTTCCTTAAGCAGATAAACAGTCCTAATTATAATTTTCAGCCCTCTATGCATAAATTATATTACATGCAACGTCTGAAAGACATTATCTTAATAGAGAGATAAAAGACAGTACAACTGTTTTCCATGTTTTGTATAAGTCTCGTTGTTCTGACGTCATCTTATAGACATTTTTTTATTGGTAAAAACGTTCATTGCATTTAAAAAAGTTCGTATTTATAACCTAAATTAAAAAAATATATATCAATTAAGAAATAAAATGGAGTGGTAGAGAATATTAATCTGTAATTAAAACATAATTATTATTTCAGGTATTTACAGGAGCTGCTACCTGTTTCTATGCATTTATTGGCTTCGACATCATAGCCACGACTGGCGAAGAAGCAGCTACACCAAAAAAGTCTATCCCTTTAGCCATAGTGTCCAGTTTAGCCATAATTTTAATAGCATACGTCACTAGTTCGATGATGCTCACATTAATAGGTGAGTTTCATGAGTTCGTTGACAAACGAGTGTTTAACTAAAAACAGTTGCTTCAAAAGTGACACAATTCAAAATTAACATCTTTTGAGTTAATATTTGTAAATAACCCTATATCATATACATTCATGGTATTAATTCAAAAAAATGTCAATTTTGAGTTGTGTCACTTTTGAAGCAACGTAGCATAAATTTGATTTGACACCTCGTGTCGATTAGTATATTTAGGATGCTGCACTATACAATTACTTTTATTTCAGTTCCATATACAGAGGTGGATGAAGATTCAGCTCTGGTCGAAATGTTTGGGCAGGTCGGAGCTTACAGATGCAAATATATTGTTGCCGTAGGGGCCTTAGCGGGATTGACTGTCAGCATGTTCGGTTCCATGTTCCCAATGCCTAGAATTATTTACGCTATGGCGCAAGACGGATTAATATTTAGGTAGGTAGGCTAGTCGTACATTTTTTCCAAAAACAGAGATTTTTTGTTTAAAAAGAGTCTTTTTTACGATTATTGATTTTGAATAGATTTCAAAGATAATACCACAAGATGGTTTTAATGAATCTCTTTATTATCTCATTAACACCTATATTTATAATATCACAAACAATAACAATAAAAAATAACAATTACAATTATTTAATAATTTAAATACACATTCAAAACGCTGTATGAAATTAAACATTTTAAATAAATAAATAAAATAATTAATTTAATATACAGGATGTTGATTTTATTATGTTCAAATCTGAACATACTGGCGACTCTCAACTTGATTCACCCGGATTTTCGGTCCTGACTGAGGCTAGTGGCTGCAGTTCGATCATCTCAGCTTGGTGTGGCGATTCTGGTGGACCACGGCAGATGTGGTGGTGGATCTTTTTGTATAGGACCCATAGAGCTATTAGTATAGGTTGTGGCTCTTGATCCTCTTCCAAATTTTCTCATGCAACTCATCATGAACTGCATTTTCTTCGGAAATTATAAAATTTAAGTTATCCGTAATTTTAAAGACAGGTTCCTTCGGGATTGTTGTTTGGATATCTTCTGGTGTACGTTGGCTGAAGTTAAACGTTGTTAATGCCGATTTAGTGTAGGTCGATAAAACTGGAGCTGTAGCCAAATGCATTGGTTGCAGGATGTTTTGGTTTGTCTTAATGACACAGTCTTCTGACCTTGTCAGATCGTACAGAGTTCCTCTATTAAACTGAATATCTAGAATTCGGGAATAGTGATGTGTTAATTCACTTAGGAAGTTTGATCCAATCTGGTAGGCACTTAAAGTATGAATGTTTAGGGTGTTGACATCGACTTTATTGTACCAACTTTGCATACCATGTATTGCATCGAGGCCTTGGTTGAGTTTTGATCTAAAGCGTTCTAGTTGGTTTTGTATTCTAACTTCTGTGTCGTTGATTTTGGATAATGTAGATATCATTATCTTACTTTGATGGCTAGTTGTTTTTATGAGTTCTTCTTGATTTTGTTGCAGTGCTTCAATATCTTGATACACTTCGTCATTGACGCCAAATACAGATGTTGGCAGTTTTCCAAGAATACCTCTTTTAAAACGTTCTACGTTTGTGGTTAAGCTTGCATTAAATGTTTGCAACTGTTTTTCTTGTTCTATTAAATGACACAGGAGAATGTTGCAATGGGTTTCTTGAGACAGTTCCGTGGTATACTGACAGAGATTTGTGAAATTTTCCACCACTTTTGATGCATCACTAAAATCTTTAGCAATCTGTGACTTCTAGCCTGCCTTGTCCTAAGTGCTCTATGTATAGACCTGGTTTGGGATATTGAATGCTGTAGGTGGCTTGAATTTGGGGAACTGGGAATATGAGAGCTATTAGGAATAGTAGTTTAAGGCATGAGTAGGTGGTGAAGCTTTGTGGTCTTTTCTCAGGCTGTGTACAATGACTGTTTACAGTCGCATCAGGAGACATTTTTATAGGTTTGTGAGATTCAGCATCAGTAGGTAACGGAATTAAAGTGTGTATTGATCGTTTTAGCTTGTTACCTCCTGCTTTTGTTAGGGTCACGACACGGACTTTTTTATCATCTCCTTGGTGAACTTCAACACTTGCCATAGGCCAACGGCTTGGATTAACATTTTCGTCTTTTATAAGCACTAAGGTACCGATTTTTTGTATTTTCTTCAGGTCTACACCATTTATATCTCTGTTGTAGTTGATTTAGATATTGGGATATCCATGATTTCCAGAAATCGGCCTTTAGCTTTTGAACTAATTTCCAGCGTTGATTGAGATTGTTGATGTTGATATCTGTATTAATTGGATTGGGATGAGATAGTATTTCTCTTCCAATTAAGAAGTGACCTGGCGTTAAGACGGTATAATCATCTACATCTTCACTTATAGGACATAATGGTCTTGAATTAAGGCAAGCTTCTATTTGATGCATGAGGGTTGTTAATTCTTCGTAAGTTAATTTTAATTCTCCAACAATTCGTTTCAAATGGTGTTTCATTGATTTAACCCCGGCTTCCCATAATCCACCAAATGCGGGGCTGATGGCGGAATAAAATGCCAATCGATTCCTTGAGTAGACATGGAGTTTTAAACATCTAACTTCTTGGTAATTTGGAATATTTCATTTTGCAAATAGGTATTGGCAACGAAAAACGTTGTACCATTATCACTGTATATGTGTGTACATGGACCTCTTCTTAAAGTAAATCTTTTTAAAGCAGCTAGAAATGAGTCGGTGGTCATATCGCTTACTACTTCTAGATGGACTGCTTTCATTGCTAGGCACACGAAAATAGCTATATATCCTTTATATGACTTATACCTTCTTCCTTTTGTTGTTCTTATTTGCATAGGTCCTGCATAATCTACTCTAGTGTGTGTAAATGGAGAAGTCGGTGTGACTCTAGGCTTTGGTAGTTGGCCCATCTGTTGCTTTGCTGTTTGGTTCTTAAACCTTATACATTTGACACATTTATTTATTACTCTTTTGACAGCTTGCTTTCCTCTAATATTCCAATATTGCTGTCTACAATATGATATGGTTAATTAGTTTCCACCATGTAGTGTTCTGTTGTGACAGTTGCGAATTACAAGATCGGTGAAGTTACTCCAAGTAGGAAGTATGATTGGACGCTTCTACTTATATGGTAGTAACGACTTCTCTAGTCTCCCTCTGACTCTAAGTATACCTTTCTCATCAATAAATGGACATAGGTTATGTATCTTACTTGATTTCTCTAAATATCCACCTTTTTCCAGGGTTTAGTATTCGTTTGAGAAGTGTTCTAACTGTAGCACTTTTATTACTTGTTTTAATGTGGTGTCTATTTCTTTAATTGTTAATGGACCTTTTATATGATTTCTTAGTCTTCTATAGTATGATAAAACTCGAAGCATTCTTGTAAATTCTGAGAATCTGTCCCATATTTGTGACTTGTTTGCTGTTTTTAAGTGATTATCTTTTTCGAGTTTTTGTTCCAGTTGTAACAATCTCGCAGCTGCTCTTTTCTTGGAGTCTCCCAGTTCTGGGTTTGCAGTTTTAAATGGTATGAATACTGTATATGTTCCATCCGGGTTTCGTATTGTAGTTTGATTAACATCTTATCTTCTTCGGTGCATGCTACCATGCTTGTTATCTTTATTGTTTCAGTTTTTTGGGCGGCAATGTGACCCGAAAGAATCCATCCAAATTCTGTATTTTGTCCAATAATACCATCGTTTGTTTTGTGAAGACCATCCAATATCAATTTACTATATTCTTCTGCTCCAAGTAATAAATCGATTGGACCTGTTTTATTGAATGTTGGATCCGCTAATAACCTATTCTGCAAGGTTGCTGTATCAACGTGTAGTAATGGACAGATTTTAAAATAGCATATGGCTCAATGTTATTAAAGAAGTTATGGTTTACTTTCGTCACTACTAATGAAAGAAAATATTTATATATTTGGAAAAATAAATACGTCTTTGGTTAAAAATTTGTTTGTTCTGTTGAAAATGCTTTGTATTTTAAACAACATTAAATTTCGTTTCTTTTTTCTTCTATAGGATGTTTTCTCAAGTATGGCCAAGCACCGGAACACCTGTAATAGCTACATTTATAAGCGGATTGACAGCCGCGATAGCGGCACTTTTTATACGACTGGAAATACTTGTAGAAATGATGTCTATAGGTAAATTTAAATATAGTTTCTATTATCATATTCTGAATCTCATTAAAAATTGACTTTTACTTGTTGTTTAAGCAACAAAACAACAGTTTTGGTCTACATAACGTAAAAGTATTCTATGTACCTATATATATTTTGATTAGGTACCCTTCTCGCATACACCTTGGTCTCAACTTGCGTCTTAATTCTCCGATATCAACCGCATTCCACGAACCTCGTCGAACTACTTCCACAAAGTCTTCGGACGCCCATACGGGGCTCGCCTACCAAAGAAGCTTTAGTCGATAATCCCGGCGGACAAACGTTGTACGGGAATCAGTTGCAACCCGCTCAACTTAAACACGCTATAGATTCCTCGCTCGGTCCGCCGATTCCTTCGCCTTCGCCGTCGCCGTTGCCTTCGCAAACCACCCAGAGGGTGATGGTAAGGAGGATCACCAGAAGGTAAATAATAAAGAATAAATAAAATGTATTAGATTGTCCAGTATTTTCATCTTTCACGTTGATATACTTTTTGGGGTACACTGTATAATAGAATGCGTCGTTAACAGTAATGTGTATCCAGACATTGTTACTAACGACGTGCTCAAAGAGCACGTCGCAATCTGTTATACAGTGTCTCACAAGAAGTTCCATAGATTAATATCCAAGATAAATGGTTCTTATAAATATTAATTTATTTTAGAATACACTGTATAATAGAATGCGACGTGCTCTTCGAGCACGTCGTTAACAGCAATATGTATCCAGATATTGTTGGTAACGACGTGCTCTTCGAGCACGTCGCAATCTGTTATACAGTGTCTCACATAAGGTTCCATAGATTAATATCAATTAATATAAAAGTTTCTCATGAATATTAATTTATTTTAGAATACACTGTCGTTAACAGCAATGTGTAACTAGACATTGCTGGCAACGACGTGCTCGAAGAGCACGTCGCAATCTATTATACAGTGTCTCACAAGAAGTTCCATAGATTAATATCCAAGATAAATGTTTTTCATAAATATTAATTTATTTTAGAATACACTGTATAATAGAATGCGACGTGCTCTTCGAGCACGTCGTTAACAGCAATATGTATCCAGAAATTGTTGGTAACGACGTGTTCGAAGAGCACGTCGTAATCTATTATACAGTGTCTCACAAGAAGTTCCATAGATTAATATCCATGATAAATGTTTCTCATAAATAATAATTTATTTTAGAATACACTGTATAATAGAATGCGACGTGCTCTTCGAGCACGTCGTTAACAGCAATATGTATCCAGAAATTGTTGGTAACGACGTGTTCGAAGAGCACGTCGCAATCTATTATACAGTGTCTCACATAAGGTTCCATAGATTAATATCAATGAATATAAAAGTTTATCATGAATATTATTTTATTTTAGAATACACTGTCGTTAACAGCAATGTGTAACTAGACATTGCTGGCAACGACGTGCTCGAAGAGCACGTCGCAATCTATTATACAGTGTCTCACAAGAAGTTCCATAGATTAATATCCAAGATAAATGTTTTTCATAAATATTAATTTATTTTAGAATACACTGTATAATAGAATGCGACGTGCTCTTCGAGCACGTCGTTAACAGCAATATGTATCCAGAAATTGTTGGTAACGACGTGTTCGAAGAGCACGTCGTAATCTATTATACAGTGTCTCACAAGAAGTTCCATAGATTAATATCCATGATAAATGTTTCTCATAAATAATAATTTATTTTAGAATACACTGTATAATAGAATGCGACGTGCTCTTCGAGCACGTCGTTAACAGCAATATGTATCCAGAAATTGTTGGTAACGACGTGTTCGAAGAGCACGTCGCAATCTATTATACAGTGTCTCACATAAGGTTCCATAGATTAATATCAATGAATATAAAAGTTTATCATGAATATTATTTTATTTTAGAATACACTGTCGTTAACAGCAATGTGTAACTAGACATTGCTGGCAACGACGTGCTCGAAGAGCACGTCGCAATCTATTATACAGTGTCTCACAAGAAGTTCCATAGATTAATATCCAAGATAAATGTTTTTCATAAATATTAATTTATTTTAGAATACACTGTATAATAGAATGCGACGTGCTCTTCGAGCACGTCGTTAACAGCAATATGTATCCAGAAATTGTTGGTAATGACGTGTTCGAAGAGCACGTCGCAATCTATTATACAGTGTCTCACATAAGGTTCCATAGATTAATATCAATGAATATAAAAGTTTATCATGAATATTATTTTATTTTAGAATACACTGTCGTTAAGAGCAATGTGTATCTAGACATTGTTGGCAACGACGTGCTCGAAGAATACGTCGCAATATATTATACAGTGTGTCCCAAAAAGTTTTGTACACATAAAAAGTTATCAATGACGAAAAATTACTAGACTAATCCAGTCATTCATAATTATGCCCCTTTTTATTGCAAGTATTCAGATAGATTGTGTTTATTATTATGCAGACAGAGCTGTCACATTAGAAAGAAGGAGACAGCTGCTAATTTGAGAGGGGGTGGTTTGTGCAAGTGTTTATTTATTTATTTTAGTTGTTTTTCGTCGTTATATCTTACATTTCACAAAAATAAATTATTGAAAATTCATCAAATTTTAAATTTTGTAAAATATAAGTGGTATACAGGGAAAATAAATATAGAGATTGTTTTTTTTAAGTCATCAAAAACTTAAAATCAAGACCAAAGTAAAGTAAGATAAAACTTTTTGGGTCGCACTGTACAATGGATTGCGACGTGCTATTGGATTGGATAGAACATTTTCCAAAAAAGCGATGGGTGGAGGGTGGTACAACATTTTATAACGGAAAATTACTATGACACAATATTTTATCCTACATTTCAATAAAAATTTAACCAAACTAGTGAACCTTTTGCAGTGGGCTTCCTTTAGTATTTAAAGTTTTTACTTCATTGTTAATAATCTATGATTTTTTGTCGCAGTTCTCCGGATAGTGACGATACTTTTGGAGGCGACGAACCTGAAGAAGATTTTTCTGGAAGAGATGATCAGTTTTTGGTTTCTGATAGAACGGAAAATAAATTTTATGGTACGTATTCATTTAGACTCGATCCACTTATGCCTTATTCGGTGTACCAATATTTTTTTCTTTGAAATATTTATACTATTTATTACTTTATGTTTTTTACTTTACAGAAATTTGTATTTTATTGATTGGCTGTCGTTTTATTTTGTTGTATTATTTTTTGTTACTATATTATGTGTCTAAAACAATTCAAATGTATTTTACATGTTGATTTTTTTTAGGTACCGTTCACGGGGGTGGTAGTGCAACTAGTACAGGAGGTGTAGTTGGTTCTACAGTCGGACCCAGCTTAGGATATATTGGAAGAAGATTACAAGTAAGCTTATTACATTTTATTTTTATTTCTGTTACAAAAATCCAAAATTACAGGACAATTTATTAAAAAAATGTAAATTATAATCGTTAATAGTTAAGTTTTCTTCGAGTTTTAAGACGGACTAATTTATTTTTTCGAGTTCCAAGTTGCACAAATCGATTTTTCCAAGTTCTAAATTGAACAAATCGATTTTTCCGAGTTCCAACTCAAAAAATACTATTTTTTTGAGTTCTAAGTTGGACAAATCATTTTTCCGGATTCTAAGTCGGAGTAATCTATTTTTTCGAGTTCTAATTCAGAAAAATCGATTATAAAACTATTGAAAACTAATTAATTAACACGTTCACAAAAAAGTTTTCGAGTTCTAAGACGGACTAATATATTTTTTCGAGTTCCAAGTTGCACAAATCCATTTTTCCAAGTTCTAAATTGAACAAATCGATTTTTCCGAATTCCAACTCAGAAAATACTATTTTTCAGAGTTCAAATTTGGACTTAATTAATTTTTTTGAGTTCTAAGTTGGACAAATCGATTTTTCCGAATTCTAAGTCGGAGTAATCTATTTTTTCGAGTTCTAATTCACAAAAATCGATTATAAAACTATTGAAAACTAATTAATTGACACGGTCACAAAAAAAAGTTTTCTTCGAGTTCTAAGACGGACTAATATATTTTTTCGAGTTCCAAGTTGCACAAATCCATTTTTCCAAGTTCTAAATTGAACAAATCGATTTTTCCGAGTTCCAACTCAGAAAATACTATTTTTCAGAGTTCAAAGTCGGACTTAATTTATTTTTTTGAGTTCTAAGTTGGACAAATCGATTTTTCCTAAATTCTAAGTCGGAATAATCTATTTTTTCGAGTTCTAATTCAGAAAAATCGATTATAAAACTATTGAAAACTAATTAATTGACACGTTCACAAAAAAAGTTTTCTTCGAGTTCTAAGACGGACTAATATATTTTTTCGAGTTCCAAGTTGCAGAAATCCATTTTTCCAAGTTCTAAATTGAACAAATCGATTTTGCCGAGTTCCAACTCAGAAAATACTATTTTTCAGCGTTCAAAGTCGGACTTAATTTATTTTTTTTTTAATTCTAAGTTGGACAAATCGATTTTTCCGGATTCTAAGTCGGAGTAATCTATTTTTTCGAGTTCTAATTCAGAAAAATCGATTATAAAACTATTGAAAACTAATTAATTAACACGGTCACAAAAAAAAAGTTTTCTTCGAGTTCTAAGACGGACTAATATTTTTTTTGAGTTCCAAGTTGCACAAATCCATTTTTCCAAGTTCTAACTTGAACAAATCGATTTTTCCGAGTTCCAACTCAGAAAATACTATTTTTCAGAGTTCAAAGTCGGACTTAATTAATTTTTTTGAGTTCTAAGTTGGACAAATCGATTTTTCCGAATTCTAAGTCGGAGTAATCTATTTTTTCGAGTTCTAATTCACAAAAATCGATTATAAAACTATTGAAAACTAATTAATTGACACGGTCACAAAAAAAGAGTTTTCTTCGAGTTCTAAGGCGGATTAATATATTTTTTTGAGTTCCAAGTTGCACAAATCCATTTTTCCAAATTCTAAATTGAACAAATCGATTTTTCCGAGTTCCAACTTAGAAAATACTATTTTTCAGAGTTCAAAGTCGGACTTAATTAATTTTTTTGAGTTCTAAGTTGGACAAATCGATTTTTCCGAATTCTAAGTCGGAGTAATCTATTTTTTCGAGTTCTAATTCACAAAAATCGATTATAAAACTATTGAAAACTAATTAATTGACACGGTCACAAAAAAAAGTTTTCTTCGACTTCTAAGACGGACTAATATATTTTTTCGAGTTCCAAGTTGCACAAATCCATTTTTCCAAGTTCTAAATTGAACAAATCGATTTTTCCGAGTTCCAACTTAGAAAATACTATTTTTCAGAGTTCAAAGTCGGACTTAATTTATTTTTTTGAGTTTTAAGTTGGACAAATCGATTTTTCCGGATTCTAAGTCGGAATAATCTATTTTTTCGAGTTCTAATTCAGAAAAATCGATTATAAAACTATTGAAAACTAATTAATTGACACGTTCACAAAAAAAGTTTTCTTCGAGTTCTAAGACGGACTAATATATTTTTTCGAGTTCCAAGTTGCAGAAATCCATTTTTCCAAGTTCTAAATTGAACAAATCGATTTTGCCGAGTTCCAACTCAGAAAATACTATTTTTCAGCGTTCAAAGTCGGACTTAATTTATTTTTTTTTTAATTCTAAGTTGGACAAATCGATTTTTCCGGATTCTAAGTCGGAGTAATCTATTTTTTCGAGTTCTAATTCAGAAAAATCGATTATAAAACTATTGAAAACTAATTAATTAACACGGTCACAAAAAAAAAGTTTTCTTCGAGTTCTAAGACGGACTAATATATTTTTTTGAGTTCCAAGTTGCACAAATCCATTTTTCCAAGTTCTAACTTGAACAAATCGATTTTTCCGAGTTCCAACTCAGAAAATACTATTTTTCAGAGTTCAAAGTCGGACTTAATTAATTTTTTTGAGTTCTAAGTTGGACAAATCGATTTTTCCGAATTCTAAGTCGGAGTAATCTATTTTTTCGAGTTCTAATTCACAAAAATCGATTATAAAACTATTGAAAACTAATTAATTGACACGGTCACAAAAAAAAGTTTTCTTCGACTTCTAAGACGGACTAATATATTTTTTCGAGTTCCAAGTTGCACAAATCCATTTTTCCAAGTTCTAAATTGAACAAATCGATTTTTCCGAGTTCCAACTTAGAAAATACTATTTTTCAGAGTTCAAAGTCGGACTTAATTTATTTTTTTGAGTTTTAAGTTGGACAAATCGATTTTTCCGGATTCTAAGTCGGAATAATCTATTTTTTCGAGTTCTAATTCAGAAAAATCGATTATAAAACTATTGAAAACTAATTAATTGACACGTTCACAAAAAAAGTTTTCTTCGAGTTCTAAGACGGACTAATATATTTTTTCGAGTTCCAAGTTGCAGAAATCCATTTTTCCAAGTTCTAAATTGAACAAATCGATTTTGCCGAGTTCCAACTCAGAAAATACTATTTTTCAGCGTTCAAAGTCGGACTTAATTTATTTTTTTTTTAATTCTAAGTTGGACAAATCGATTTTTCCGGATTCTAAGTCGGAGTAATCTATTTTTTCGAGTTCTAATTCAGAAAAATCGATTATAAAACTATTGAAAACTAATTAATTAACACGGTCACAAAAAAAAAGTTTTCTTCGAGTTCTAAGACGGACTAATATATTTTTTTGAGTTCCAAGTTGCACAAATCCATTTTTCCAAGTTCTAACTTGAACAAATCGATTTTTCCGAGTTCCAACTCAGAAAATACTATTTTTCAGAGTTCAAAGTCGGACTTAATTAATTTTTTTGAGTTCTAAGTTGGACAAATCGATTTTTCCGAATTCTAAGTCGGAGTAATCTATTTTTTCGAGTTCTAATTCACAAAAATCGATTATAAAACTATTGAAAACTAATTAATTGACACGGTCACAAAAAAAAAGTTTTCTTCGAGTTCTAAGACGGACTAATATATTTTTTTCGAGTTCCAAGTTGCACAAATCCATTTTTCCAAGTTCTAAATTAAACAAATCAATTTTTCTGAGTTCTAACTCAGAAAATACTATTTTTCAGAGTTCAAAGTCGGACTTAATTAATTTTTTTGAGTTCTAAGTTGGACAAATCGATTTTTCCGAATTCTAAGTCGGAGTAATCTATTTTTTCGAGTTCTAATTCACAAAAATCGATTATAAAACTATTGAAAACTAATTAATTGACACGGTCACAAAAAAAAGTTTTCTTCGACTTCTAAGACGGACTAATATATTTTTTCGAGTTCCAAGTTGCACAAATCCATTTTTCCAAATTCTAAATTGAACAAATCGATTTTTCCGAGTTCCAACTTAGAAAATACTATTTTTCAGAGTTCAAAGTCGGACTTAATTAATTTTTTTGAGTTCTAAGTTGGACAAATCGATTTTTCCGAATTCTAAGTCGGAGTAATCTATTTTTTCGAGTTCTAATTCACAAAAATCGATTATAAAACTATTGAAAACTAATTAATTGACACGGTCACAAAAAAAAGTTTTCTTCGACTTCTAAGACGGACTAATATATTTTTTCGAGTTCCAAGTTGCACAAATCCATTTTTCCAAGTTCTAAATTGAACAAATCGATTTTTCCGAGTTCCAACTCAGAAAATACTATTTTTCAGAGTTCAAAGTCGGACTTAATTTATTTTTTTGAGTTCTAAGTTGGACAAATCGATTTTTCCGGATTCTAAGTCGGAGTAATCTATTTTTTCGAGTTCTAATTCAGAAAAATCGATTATAAAACTATTGAAAACTAATTGACACGTTCACAAAAAAGTTTTCTTCGAGTTCTAATACGGACTAATATATTTTTTCGAGTTCCAAGTTGCACAAATCGATTTTTCCAAGTTCTAAATTGAACAAATCGATTTTTCCGAGTTCCAACTCAGAAAATACTATTTTGCAGAGTTCAAAGTCGGACTTAATTTATTTTTTTGAGTTCTAAGTTGGACAAATCGATTTTTCCTAAATTCTAAGTCGGAATAATCTCAGAAAAATCGATTATAAAACTATTGAAAACAACATTTTATAATATATATATATATATATATATATATATATATATATATATATATATATATATATATATATATATATATATATATATATATAAAATACATTTTTTTAAAAACAAAAACTTTCACAGGCGGCCACATATTTGTGTCCAGCCATCTTCCCTTGGGTAGACACTGGACCCGCAACAGAAGAATCAGGATTATTCGTTATGAAAATGGTCGGATATCTGTATGTTCTCATCATAATATTCGACCTCATCATTGTGTGCGGCATGGACGACATGAACAGCGCTACCTCATTTTTTCTGTGGGTATTTTTCCTCGCTATAGTTTCCATTTGCCTAATTATTTCGAGAAAACCGCAAAACAGGTAAGGAAAACATACAACTTTCTCAGTTTTTTTAAATCATCGATCATTTAAATCGTCTGCTATTTATGTCATCTGTATTTCTTGTTGTTTCTGCAAAGGATCTAACGATTTTGTGTGAATTTCGACTGATATTTTAGTTATTGATATACAGAGTGCGGCATAAGTTCCGCCCCCATTTTGCACGTCGGAAAAAATCGAAAAGCGAACAATAGAAAAGCGAATAAAATGTATTTTAATGAGTACGCTACAGAAAATAAGATATTTATAGCTTAGAATAAGTTTATAACAAGTGTTCAAATTGGTGACCATCTTGGTCAACGCATCTGCGGCACCGTGTGACGACAGTTTGGCACGTACGACGGAATATTTCGTAATGTCCTCCTCGATGACTCTTCTCAACTGCTGGACTGTTCTTGCTCGTCTTGCGAACACTCGATCCTTCATCAGGCCCCAGAGAAAAAAGTCGCAGGGTGTTAAATCGCAAGACCTCGCTGGCCATTCAATTTCCCCACGTCTTCCTATCCACGCTCCGAAGTGATCATTGAGGAATTCCCGCACAATTAAAGCGTAATGTGGGGGGGCACCGTCTTGCATAAAGTGGATGATGTGGGCCAAATCTGGGTCAGCATCCATTTGACCTCGTAGATCCTCTAGAAGTTCCAGGTAGGTTACTGCAGTCACAGTGGCATCGAAAAAGTAGGGACCAACTAGTCCTCCAGTATGAATCTGGCATTCACCCATACGCTGACGCCGGGTGCATTAAGTTCTTGCTGAATGGTTACGTGGGGGTTTTCGGTGGCCCGATAGGCAGAATTGTGACGTCATGCTACGAGGACGACCCGCTCTCGGCGCATCAGCAACGGAGCCTGTTTGCTGGAATTTCTCCTCACATTACGACGGTCTGGTAAACGACGGTTTGGAAATTGTTGCGCGAATTCTTCGAAAATTGTTTGGAAATGCACATCATTTCTTATGTACGACGTTAACAGGAAAATTCGTTCTTCCTGTGTAAATTTAAATCCCCAGCTTGCATTTTCACAATGAATGAACGTACGGACAATAATAATAATAATAATAATAATAATACACCGAACACCTTGCCACAATCGTTTGAGAACGCAAACTAACGAGCCAGTGTTGCCAATACTTAAACTTGAAATTATACAGTGGCTGGGTACAAAAGATACACTTTTTATACGCCTTTGTAGTCACATCTTTGCATTTGAGGATATCAAATTTGTGTTGCTGCCAGGTTCGGCTTTAGGTTTGTGAGATGGGGCACTGCCGACAGAATAAATATAGCAATGCAGATTCATTCAGATAGACTGCCAAAAGTTCCAAAGCAAAGGGCTCCAGGCCTGTTTTCTTTGGCCAATGACATGGAGTGTGGCATTCTCTAAAATAAGCAGCTAGCTAGTCAATCACTATTTAATAAAAATAGAACAGAAGACACACTGAAACAATTAAGTTGTCCAAATAAACTCAAAAGTGTCTAAACTTATTTCTAAAATAAATGGAAATCCAAAAAGATCCAAAGTTTTATCCAGAATGTACGAAAATTATATGGAATTTCAAAGAGTTAGAAAAAGATACGCTGGCAAGTCAGAATATACGAAAATCGTATAATTATACGTCGCGCTGTAAGAACCTGATAGTGGGGCAGAACTTATGCCGCACCCTGTATAGTCCGTTGCAAGATAATGTTCAGTTTTCGTCTGCCATGCGCTTGGCGTCACTCATAGCCTGACTTTCATTAGGGAGAGGGGAGTGCTTATTTTCTCTGTAACGCATTTATTATAACAGCTACAACAAAATGTTTAATAGGTACAAAAGATGTTTATTAAAATTCAGATCAGAAAAACATTAAAAAAAATAAAATGACTAATTTCATGTACTTTACGCGTTACTTTCGCTGTAAAATTGGTCTCTGTTCCCCAAACAGAAAACATTAATTTTTAAAGTCCATTTGGGAGCACCGTCCCTGTTCCGGCTAATACACAACTATACTCGGATAAAATATTGAAGACGGTGATTCCTTCCTGTTCACGTACAACAATCATACTATACTAGAGCATAATGAATGGAATCACGCGCTTAAAATTGCAGAAGTTATCGGGATCAGGTGCCAACTAGTCATAAATGCATGTTTATTGCCAAAATGAATTACGCCAGTGGCGTATAAAAACTATTGACAAATTAAATCGCGGTAATAGTAAATAATATTATATGAAAGTAGGTTGGTTATCTATTTTTGTAGTAATAATCATTTATGTTTATAATTTTGTTTTGTTTATTGTTAAAATATGTAAATATTATGCCAGTGGCGTAGAAACACTATTGGAAAATTAAATGGGGTATTATATTGGAACAAAATATTGAAGAAGGTGCGCCTTAAAACTGCAAAAGGTATCGTTATCATATCAAAATGCACTCTTCCAGTGTCGCAGAAATACTATATTGGCAAATTAAATGGGTATTTGTGAATATTACTAGATGAAAGTAGGTTGGTTATCTATTTTTGTTATAATAATTTATCTATGTTTATAATTGTATTTTGTTTATTATAAAAATATGTAAATTAAGCTTGGTATCACTTACTTGAATTCTAAATCTATGAAGTTTCGTAATCCATTGATTCTGCAGAACTATCACTGGAATCGTCTTTATCGTCGGAACTTAAAGTTATGACTAAAGGTTCAACTACCGTTTCTATCATACCGTCCAAGCGCCACATATTATTTTCTTCCTTAATTACATGGGAAGTAGCATTCTGCCAATCTTCAGGTTTTATACGTTCTATACCGGTTTTTAATAAACTTTGAACGTCGGCTATTTTAAAAGTTTTATTTTCTCGAGCTACAAACCCTTTCACTTGCGCCCAAATTAGTTTAATAGGATTGAATTCGCAGTGATAAGGGGGAAGTCTTAATACCGTAATACCACGATCACGGGCCATTGTGTCGACAACATATTGAATATATTTAAGGCGGTGTTCCTTTATTAGGTCCATTAATTCCACTTTAAGCATCTCCTCAGTAAATGTTATTGCTTTGCATATTTGCTTTCCTACTAGACATTATCGGAATGCGTTCAACTCGTCGACTGTGATAAGAAGCGTTATCTAGTACAATAAATGAATTTCGTTCTGCACGCTGTAATACTTCAGTAAACCATTTTTCAAAGCATTCCGCATTCATGTCCTCGTGGTAGTCTCCTGTTTTTTTTTTTTTTTCGATATAAACACAAGAGCGTTATTTTCCAAAAATCCACTGTCACTTCCGATATGGGTAACAATTAGGCGCTGTCCTTTACCTGATGGTGCTTTCAAACCTGTAGATAATTCCTCTATAAAAGCTTGGCGATGACTAGTTACAGAAGTATCTTGCCATATCTTAGATACCGTGTGTCCAGCATTTACTCACGTTTCATCGAGATAGTATATCTTTTTTTTTTTAGCGGCTCTAAACTCTTTAATATTTCGTAAATAACGCCATCGCCAGGAAAATCTGACTTCTCAATTAAAATTGATTTCCTACACCGTTTGACAAAATGAAATTTTAGGCCCTATAAAATTTTTCGTAAAGTTTCACGACTCATTAATGGAATTTCTTCGTTTTCTCTTAATTTCGTAAGAACAACTTTAAGTGTTGGGGCTTTGTTTTCGAAAAAAAAAAAGAATGTACAGTTCTTCGAATGATTTGTTTTTGGTTATCATCAAATTTCAACAATTTTCGACCACGGGTATGCGTTTTAGGGGCTTCTAAGGAGCCTTTTTTGTCTTTTCGCGTACAATACGTTCAATTGTGTGTCGGGTCGGTAGTGTAGCGGTCTAACGCGCTTACATTCATTTATAGGCAAGTTTATGAGTCTGAGACTGCTGGGCTTCGAATCCCAGACCGGACCATGTGGATTTTTAATTTAATTGCATGGTTCGGTTTAGGATTTGATGTAAGTAAGTAGTAAGTAAGTAAATTCTTTATTTAGCTTTCAGCTAGTTATAAACAAATATTTACAATTTAAACTTAAAACTATAGGTTACCTAAACCTAGATAATTACTAATCATATTTTTAAAACTACCTAGAGTTGGGGCATCTTTTATCTTTTTAGGCAACGCATTAAAAAGACGAATTTTTTTGTGAAATCAATATTAAAATTGTCCATTGATCTGAGTGGACGTAAATGAAGTTCAGATCTTTTTACAAGTAGTGTACTAAGGTATTTCGGAGTTTTGTGATGTATCATCTTATATATTAGTATTAAATTCGACATTTTAATGCTTTGCTCAACTGTATGGACATTCAGCTGTTCGTGCATTTCCCTGACCGAAATGTAAATATTACAATTTAATATTATCCTTAAACATTTATTTTGTAACAGTTTCAATCTGCTGATGTTTTCTTTAGTAACCGATAATAGTAATTCATTACAATAATTAAAATGTGGGCGTATTATTGTATTATAAATCAGAGATTTTGACCATTGCGACAAGTTACATGAAATCCTTCTAAAAAAACCAATTTTTTTACCTAATTTTTTACATAAGTAATTGACATGATTATTAAAAGTTAATTGTTGGTCAATAATGACTCCTAAATATTTTTTTTCCAGTACTTGTTCAATTGGTTCACCACCTATTTCTACTACTTGATCATGCGCATTAAGTTGTCTGCATTGTGCTTTTGATCCTAGGATCATATATTTTGTTTTTGCAGTATTTAATTTAAGCTTATTTACACACATCCAGTCATACAAAATAGACAATTCTTCATTTAATATTTAAATTATTTCCTGAAAATCTCTACCAGATACTGAAATGAGCGTGTCGTCCGCGAAAAGGCTAATAAATGATCTTTTTAATCGTTTATGAATGTCATTTACATAAATAATAAATAAAAGTGGACCCAACACACTTCCTTGCGGTATCCCGTAGTGGCTTTCTGTTTCACTAGATATATTGTGTGCCGTATTAATAGAAATTCAATTTCTGTTAATATGACATGCAGATTAAAAAATCGCCATGCATTACCGTCTCGATGATGGTGGGTGAGGTTTTCCGGGTTTTCCTCACCTGTAAGTCAAATGGCACCATCAATCTTCTTTAAGTCGCCCCGGAGCGCCACGGCAAATAATAATAATAGCCGTCCCTTCCCCTACACAAGTCGTTCAGTCGACTTCAGGGGTTGAAATTCGCTCGAAAGGGGGTGAATTAGGGAGAGTATTATTAATTGTTGAAACAGATACTCCAGTTAAAAAAGAACTGCGGTTTACAGCTTCATTTGTACGAAGTGTCTGTTTCAGCCCATCATACACTTTCCATATAATATTCTTTTCATACTTTGATAAGGGCTTTCGCCAACGTAATTGGGTTTCACTTGGACCCGCCTCTGAATTCATTACTATTGTAACAATATAATTCTACTATTAAAATGTTTTTTATTAAATTTATAAAGACACCAATATTTTACTATTTAATAAACTTTTAAAATACTTACCTAATATACTACACAATAAATATAACTCCTTGAATATGCACTACCACTACCAAATTGTAAGACACAACATGAACACCTACTCGTATATCAGGAAAGAGCACTTATACAAAAAAGTGTCTATAAAATATAAAATAATTAATATAAAAGTTAAAGCGATACAAATCTAACTTCGTCGAAAGTCAGTCTTTGTGCCTGTGCTGATAATATTCAATCTGTAATGCGCCTGTAGTTTATTTACTTGAAACACATTTTAAAACCATTAAACACAGATAACGAAGTCATTAGGGAATAGATATATTCATTTCTTGAAATCTATCAAAAACGTATATTTAACGCATCATCTTTGTTTAAATAAAGATGTTGACAAACAAATTTAATAAAGTTTACTAACAAATACCTAATAAATAATAAATAATTATTTGGTATTTGATACGCCGCCTATGCTGACTATATCGGAATTTTCATTCATAGACAACAGTGTTGATCATGCATATGACTCACCTTCTTCAATATTTGATCCGAGTATATACTGTTGATATTTATTTACTCTAAAATTTTTATGATCTTCTATTTTTAATAAATGTCGTTGGTCTTATTTTTTTAAATATCATATATTTTCAGAAATACGCTAATGTTCATGACTCCAGGCCTTCCATTCATTCCCGTCGTAGCAATTACCGTAAACATTTATTTAATAATGAAGCTGTCGATTTTGACTCTAGTGAGATTTACCACGTGGATGACTTTGGGATTAATCATGTATTTTTACTACGGCATTAAGAATAGCACAATGGAGGAAGGATGCGATAATGATCACATCGAATTGACGGTAACTGACCACGAAAAGCCCAAGTATAACAGCACGTCGCCGTATAGTGGAGGGGATCATAATATATTCAGGTAAAATTATTGGTTATAAGTTTGACAATTTTATCGACAATTTAAAATGCCTAAAATTTAGTTCTAAGTAAAAAATAATCAATTTTTCTGAGTTTTAAGTTGGAATAAATCTATTTTTCCGAGTTCTTAATTGAAAAAATCCACATTTCTGAGATCTAAGGCGGAATAATCTATTTTCACGACTTCTCAGTCACAGTTCTAGGTCAGAATAATATATTTTTCGTAGTTTTGCGACTTATAAATTTAAATAAGTTTACCAATTAATATGATTAGTAAATATTATTTTTATATTAATAATTGTACACTCATAAATGTTTAAAAATGTATGGATTCAATTAAAATCATTGTATGTACAAAAATAATAATATATAAATACTAGCTATTGCCCGCGGCTTTGCTCGCGACTTTTCTCGCATCTAGTCGTGTTATTAATATAAAAAAACACATGACTTCCTTTTTTATTAATTTTTATTAGTTTTATTGATTTTCATTCATTTTTATTTATTTTTTTTATATTTATTAATTTTTATTTATTTTTACTTATTTTTATTCATTCTTATTTATTTTTATTCATTTTTATTCATTTTTATTCATTTTTATTCATTTTTATTCATTTTTATTCATTTTTATTCATTTTTATTCATTTTTATTCATTTTTATTCATTTTTATTCATTTTTATTCATTTTTATTCATTTTTATTCATTTTTATTCATTTTTATTCATTTTTATTCATTTTTATTCATTTTTATTCATTTTTATTCATTTTTATTCATTTTTATTCATTTTTATTAATTTTTATTCATTTTTATTCATTTTTATTCATTTTTATTCATTTTTAATTATTTTTATTCATTTTTATTTATTTTTAATAATTTTTTATATATTTTTTTTTAATTTTAGTTTATTTTTATGATACTACCATACAAAAATCTAAAAACCACAGCACGTGCTTATTTATTTAGTCTACAATTATAATTTTCAAGTTCCAAGGTTCAAAAAATTTATACTTGTATTAAAATTTTTACCCCCGTTTTCCCTCCTTGAAATGTAGAAATCCAAAAACCATGAAAGAAACATCATCTTCGATTTTTAACCAGTAGCTCTAATTCAAATTTTTATGTTTCATACTTTAAATAACAAAAAAATATATACATATTATTAAACAAATTTTCACCCCTCATTTCCCATTTTCAAAAAACCCTGAAACACCTTAATAATAATTTGTAGTCAGTAGCTACAATTCCAATTTTTATGTTTCTACCTTTAAAAAGAACAAAAAAAAATCGATAGTCCCATACAAACTTTCACCCCTTGTTTTCCCCCCTTAAAATGTAAAAATCCAAAAACCCTGAAACACGTCATTATTTATTTATGCTTAATAGCTGTAATTTAAATTTTTGTGTTTCTAACTTTAAAGAACAAAGAGTTTCATTAAAAGCTCCTTCCCCCCCCCCATTTCCTCCAATTTCCCCCCTTTAAAGTTAAAATTTCCAAAAATCCTTTCTTAGCGGATGCTTATGTTATAAAATAAACCTATGTTCCAAATTTCAGCTTTCTAGGCCCAGTAGTTTTGGCTGTAGGTTGATAGGTCAGTCAGTCAGTCAGTCAGTCAGGACAAACAATTTTATATATATATAGATTATATTGGACTGTTAAATTATTCAATACATGATCTTTCACCCCAAATAAGTATTTATTGAAATATAATAAATAATATACAATAAAAAATAAATAAAAATGACAAAAGAACGTTTTAAAAAGTATCATCAACTGTGAACTCAAAATGACGGCCCATTTCGGCGCTTCAAACAACAAAATTCTGCATAATCTCTTGACATCACAGATTACAACAAACAGATTTACTTAAATCCTTTGATGTTGACAGTTTGATACTTGTTGTTGACCTCACGCGTTTAAATCGGTGGTTTTTCGTGCCCCTTTATTCGAAATTAACTTTCAGTGTGACGTATCTCCTATACATTGGAGCTTAGAGCTCCATAAAGAAAGTTTGTACAGGGTAGATACTTTTTTACAGGGTTGGTATTGGTAAAGTTGAAGATGGTCCTATAGAAACGAAACTTCTTATTATGAAGTTGACTCCAACAATTTAAGAAGAATGAGGATTATATTTTTTCTATTTGTGCAAATAAAATAACTCCAAATGTCGAATTGTAGCTAATTACTGATTATTATATTGTTTATTCAATTATGGTTTAGAATATCTTGTCCCCGTTAAAAAGTGTCGATCCTGTATTATTTTTTAATCGAATTAATCCATTTTTCTGTGTTCTAAAGGCGATATAATTTTTTTTTCGAATTATAAGTCAGAAAAATCGCAATAATTAATTGTTCCGAGTTCTAAACCGGAATATTCTATTTTATATTTAATTAAAATCAATTTTTCTGAGTTCTAAATCGGAATAATCTATATTATTGAGTTCTAAATTAAACAAATCTTATTTTTCCCATTTCTAAGTCGGAATAATTCATTTTTTCGAATTCTAAATCGGACAGATTGATTTTTGTCCATGTCTTAAGTCGGAATAATCTGTTTTTCCGAGTTCTAATTCATAAAAATCAATTTTTTGAAATCCTATTTCGGAATAATCTATATTTTCGATTTCTCAACTCAGAAAAAAATATTTTTTTGAGATCAAAGTCGGAATAATTCATTTTTTCGAAATCTACGTCGGAAAAATTTATTTTTTTCGAATCCTTGTTATAAGTCTATTTTTATGTATGAGAGAGTATTAAAATAATAAAGCGTTCGTAATCCATAGACGTACCACTTCTTTTAGTAGACAGTTAAAATATTTTTTGGACTGTTATACACTTATATTTTCACCTAATTAACCTGCTTATAACTTCTAAACAGCTGAAGGTAAAAAAGTGCAATTTTTTCTAAAATGTTTTATTTTTCCACAAGGTATGTTAAGAACATTGTGTCAAACGGGTTATGTAGGTATAAGGATTTAAACTTTGACTTTTAAACAACGTTACGTTCATAAATAATAATTTTAATATAAAAACTACTTCTTACCTACAAATCCAAATCAGAATCGAAATCAGAAGATGAACTGTCGCAACCAATATTTACAATGAGTGACTCGATCATTTCATCAGTAATATTGTCCAACTTCCACATTTTCTCTTCTTCTTTAATCGTATGATTTACTGTCTTTTCCCAGTTTTCAGGCTTCACATTATTTACAGCCTCCAAAAACAACTGTTTAACATAACTCATTTTAAAAGAATTATTTTTTCTTGAAACTTCTCCCTTTATCTGTGCCCATATCAGTTCAATCGGGTTTACTTCGCAATGATATGGTGGTGATCTAACCACCGTCATCCCACGATTTTTTGCAATTTCATCAATTTCATATTTTTTGAATTTCTCTTTATGAAGGGAACACAAATGATACAGTTCTTTTCTCATAGAACCGGGATGGAACTTAATATTCTTTGAATTTAGCCAATTCTGTAAATATTTTTTTAACCACTTGGTTGTGGGCATTTTTTCTATAAGTCTCGAGTGATAACTTGCATTATCCATTACTATTATACAGTTCTGAGGAAGAAGATCTATAATTTGTTCGAACCACTCTTTAAAGACATCAGCATTCATGTCCTCATGGTAGTCACCGGTACGAGTAGATTCAAAAGTCAATAAACCACCTTTAACAAAACCGTTTGAACTACCGATGTGTACTATTATTAGTCGGCTCCCCTTTCCTGATGGTGGATTTAAACCAGTAGATAAATTATTTAAAAAAACCTGTCTTCGACTTGTAACAGTTTCATCTTGCCAAAATGTATTTGGTTTATGTCCCTCGTTGATCCATGTTTCATCTAAATAAAATATATTTCTTCTTTGGTTTCTCATTTCTTTTATAGTCCTTAGGTAATTTCTTCTCCATACTACAATATCGCTTCTTTCTATTAAAATAGACTTTTTGGAATGCTTTTTCCATAGAAAACCTATTTCATTTAAAAGTTTCCATAGTGTGCTTCGACTCATTTCAGGGTAATCCTTATCATCTCGAACCGTGGCAAGAACTTTGTCTACTGTCGGAAATTCTTTTCTAAAGAAGAACGCATGCACTTTCCTTCGAAGTCTTTCTTTCAAAAGCTTTTCTAATTAAAATTTTGGTTTTCCTGGAGCTTTACGTGTTGTTTGAAACTCTCCACATTTCTCTTCTTTAACAACTCTGTAAATCGTAGATTTCCCAACACCAAGCGTACTACTAACTAATTAGACTGTGTCATCAACACTTTAAATATTAATGGTTTTTCATTAACTGTTAAAGGACCGATTTTTTGTCGTTTACGCGGCCCTTCCAAATTTTCCATGATCACACTAGAATTCACACTGCACCTTGCAAGTTGCAACTAAACGACATTTGGTAAACTGTCAAGAATACACAACTTACTAAATGGAAAACCTATAATCGCATTTTCGGTGAAATTTGTTGGGAAGGTATTTATCTACTTATAATTCGATTACTGTAAGAAATTCTTGGAATTAAAATAAAACAAAATTGGCAAATAGATACTTATTGAAAATAATCTTAAGATACGGCTATGTAATCTTTAATACACAGGGCTTTTGGCCTGTCCAAACCTTTTTCTATTGTTCTGTACAGCCTATGTTT
>OV651830.1:13899667-13926667 GCA_927349885.1 Psylliodes chrysocephalus
TTAATAATATTAATAATATTAATAATATTAATAATATTAATAATATTAATAATATTAATAATATTAATAATATTAATAATATTAATAATATTAATAATATTAATAATATTAATAATATTACAGTACATATTAGTAAGGGAGCATTCAAGTATTACGTAACGCAATTTTAGGATATTTTTAACCCCCCCTCCCCCCATGCAACGCACCGTAACGTTTCCCCCTAGTAAAACGTTACGTAACCACCAAGTGACTATTTTTACCTAAAAAATCACAATTATGTCACTCCATTTGAAATTTTGAGAAAAAAGAAAAACTTTTTATAAAATGCGTGACAGAATTTCTCTACGCGCCTTTTCTGAAGGGTTAAAAAATAATAATGTTGCGTAACGAGTAGTTCAAACCCCCCTCCCGCTTCTGTAACGCATCGTAACATTTTACAAAACTCCCCTCCCCCCAAATTCGTTACGTAATACTTGAACGCTCCCTAATATTAAATTAATAATATTAATATATTTTAAAAATAATTTTAGTTATTTTTAAATTATTGACATTAATTTTTTTATATTCGAATTATGTTTTCTATTAATGTTTTAATTTTAAAAGGATTAATTATTTGTACAATAATTTTTAATTTACTTAAGGATTTAAGTAAACCAAAGTTTCAAAATTAAATGTAGACCTTTGTTTAAGCCTTAAAATACTTTATTTACATTTAAATTTACAATTTAATTTCATTAATAGATTAAGAATTGGCAAAATAATTAAATTCGTTAATACATTTACGATTTATCGCCTATTATTCAACAGTCTTACCGATTAAATGACTTTTTTCTAAAAACCACAAAGATATTGGGGATATTAATATTATTAATATTATTAATATTATTAATATTATTAATATTATTAATATTATTAATATTATTAATATTATTAATATTATTAATATTATTAATATTATTTATTAATATTATTAATATTATTAATATTATTAATATTATTAATATTATTAATATTATTAATATTATTAATATTATTAATATTATTAATATTATTAATATTATTAATATTATTAATATTATTAATATTATTAATATTATTAATATTATTAATATTATTAATATTATTAATATTATTAATATTATTAATATTATTAATATTATTAATATTATTAATATTATTAATATTATTAATATTATTAATATTATTAATATTATTAATATTATTAATATTATTAATATTATTAATATTATTAATATTATTAATATTATTAATATTATTAATATTATTAATATTATTAATATTATTAATATTATTAATATTATTAATATTATTAATATTATTAATATTATTAATATTATTAATATTATTAATATTATTGATATTATTGATATTATTGATATTATTGATATTATTGATATTATTGATATTATTGATATTATTAATATTATTAATATTTATTATTAATATCATTAATATATGTTTCTAAGATAATTTCGCAACTTCCAAATGAATTTCGGGACATCTAAGGAGATTGCAGGGCTTTCGATCAGATGTGTACAAGAAATTCCGCATACATTTCCCCCTAGTGCCACCCCAAGAGTGTTTTTATAGCTCCTAACAGGGCCGACTAGAGGGGGGGTAGCCGGGAGCAATTCCCGGGGCCCGGGCTTAAATGGGGGCCCGGATTTTTAGAAGAAGAAGTAATTAAAATAGGGAGAATAGTTTTTTAATATGAGGACTTTTTTTTTTTTAGAAAAAATTCTATTTCAGTAGAAGAGGAACAGTTTTTGGTGCAAGTTTTTTTTTGTCACGGGACCCGATCTAGAGAATTGTCCTGGGGCCCGGCCTGGCTCCCAAGCAATGTCAAAAAAGTACTTCTGATAATTAGAAAACTGTATATATAAATAAATTCTTCTTGAAAATGTGTTTATTCTCAGAACCCCAAATAATCGTAAAACATAATAATTGTCTAGCATTTACGATTATCAAAAGGCGATGATTTTATCAAGTAAAGCGATTTGTACCTACAGTGTTTATAAATTGAGCTCCTTGCATGTTCAAGAATAATCAATAGCGAATGAATCTTTAACACGGAAACCGACGCAAATAAATAAAAAATATGCAAATTTCTAAAGGGACATAAAAGTTTTAAATCCTATTTATTTTAAGTGAATAGTTCCTATTGCCAAAAAGCTAGGTATACAATCTCTAAAAGGCAAAATAATATTCTGTTTTGATTGAGAAAAATCTTAAATATTGTTATACAAACTAGTGCAAAGATTTAAATGAACTGCATTAATTTGGAAAAATTTAACATACTTCAATCTGAACTGTCAAGTTTGTATTACTAAAGTAGAAAGCAACTTTTCAAAACAATGTTCAGAGAATGTTAAATGAATAAAGTGTTTATTTATTCCATTTTGTAAAACATAAATGCACCCATGATAACAAAAGGGTTGGTATAAAGGAGCTTACAATATTTCCAGATCTGATATCTTATTGATATTTTTTTCTAGCTTTTATGGCAGTTTTTAATATTTTGCTATTTTGTCTCCATCACAATATCCTCGTCCCCTAGTGAGTGGGTAATTTACTCCAAGAAGTGGACAGCTCCATTTTTGGTACAATTTTTGTTTTTTAAAATTATTTTTAAATGTAAATATAGGCACATTTTTGAATTTATTTGTTATAAAATTTAAATTCAAAGCCTCGGTTCTTTTGTTTTACCAAATATCAAATCTGTAGGTACTTTCCAACAGTTCCATGTATTCCACAACTATTTCCGGATCAAGTTTACTGAATTATTTATTTCTGCTGCAATAACTCGGATATATCTGCGATACAGCCAGATCAATCCATCCATGAATGGAAAATCATCCCCAAGAGCGGTCGTAAACAAACGAAATGCGAGTTCAACAACCCCGAGCAGTTTCGGGAGAGACATGAATGCGGAAGGTCCGGGTTTGACCCCTCATGACCTGGGCCAACACTTTCCATGGTAACCGTCACGCAAGTCGGGAAAATTCGATCGATTTTGCAGGCAATGGGTCCTCCCTCTTGCAACTTTAACTATCATCTCTACGATTTTTCAATTTTCTTACTATAAATGCGTTCTTATAAAGTTCAATAAACGTTTGCGTACCTTTATTATTGAAGTTTTTTAGGCTACAAATTTTCTCCATTTAAAAAATATAATTTAAAGTCGTTGATTTGTATATTTTCATATAAAGTACGTAAAATGTAAATTTTTTATGTATAAGGGCGTGTTAATAAATTCTTAACTATACTTGAAAAAACATTTTATATCCAAACATATTTTTATTTAAGATAAGAAATCACAAAATGTATTATTGACAAATTATTTGTATTTATCATAATTAAATTATTATATTTATTAAAATCAGTTTGTAGCACATACAACTACCTATTAGTGATAATCAACCCTTAAAAATCGACTTTGATTTTCGATAGTTCCACAGGGTTCTATTTTTGGGTTGGTCCTTTTCTCTTGTATAAAATGTGAACGCCAAAGTTGTATGGTGTAATTTAGACTTTGCATCAAAGTCGGTTTTTGCATTCAAATTTGACAGCTCTTAAAAATTATTGTCTTTCTTTACGGAAATGAATTTAAAAAAAATCCCTTAACAATCAAAGAGGGTTCGTCTATAAAATTAATGTTTGTTTAGATTCTAGATTACCCGAAAAAGTGATTATATAAATCATACTAAAATATTTCTTTGTGTGACCAGTTATTTTGTATAACGAGTGAATATTTGCTGCCAGACGTGCGGATCGAGGTGCTGCAAAATGAACGAAATCAACAACAAAGCAGTAGAGAAAAGAGCAAAAACTTAGTAGAAATAGAAAAACCGTAAGAGATGGAAAAACGCAAATGTGGAAAATATGTAAAGACAAATAAAAAAAAATATATTTTTTTAAAATGGAACACCCTCTGTATTTTATTTTATTTAAGAATGGTCTACAGTATTTAGCCATTTTTGAAAAATATTACAGTGTGGCAAAGTAGTTAATTGTTTGTGAAATTAGATGATGCAGAACTTTGATGAAATTTAATTATTTCATAATTGTTTGAATTACATCATCTGTAATTGTTTGAATTACCGATTGTGGAAACGTTTTATTGTTTACCTTATACCAAGTGTTTCATGATAATATAATAATGTTTATTTACCATACTCGTATAACAGTTATACATATTTACATCATCTTTAGTTACAATAGGTAGAAAAAGCAATTTATGTATACAGTCTGTTCGCTATACTTACGCGGGTTTCGGATTAAAAATTTTATGAGTATTTCCAGGTAAGTACCCAAAAGTTTGACCTGTTCTTTGGGGAAATATCAACTGGTTAAATGAAATGAAAAATAATGTACAACTTTTTAATTAAATAATAATGGAGATTCTTTTGTATAATTGAGAGCAGAATTAAACTTCTTCATTAATGGAGTCTAATGTGGCTATTATAAACCTAATAATAATTTTATATTACACTTCACACAGAAAATATGGTTTATGTATAATTAGAGGGTTATTTAGCTCAAATAAAATATTTTCTAACATAAAAATTTGTTCCATGTAGAGAATTTCAAATGAAAAATAAAAAAATTGAACTTGCCAACAAAAATGAAAATCAGTCATTATCATTCAAAATATCATAATCGTCATCATCATCACTGTCATCGCCGTTAACTGTTATTATGATTGGACTTATTGTGTTTATTTTATTTTCACAAGTCCACCAATCTTCTATTAGTTTCTCGCACTTGGATATACAGATCCGCCACACTGCTGGAGTTGCAATTGAAAGTGCTTTTCGCCAAGTTTCCCGAACTGCGTCGTCACTATAACCATTAGGCCCAATATGGTTGTCATAATATTGTTTTGATATTCCCCATATATATTCTATGGGATTAAACTGGCAATGATACGGTGGCAGACTTAAAACTTGATGCCCGTAACTTTCAATAATTTGATCCACAACAAAGGTTTTTGGTTTTGCGTGTATATTTGCCAAGCGTAATTCTGATTTTAATATATTGAGGAAATGGTACATATTCCTTTGTCAACCATTCTTTAATTTTATCAACAGTCCAAGAATTCGTTGGACTTTTGTTTAATACTTCAGAATGGTAAGGTGCATTGTCTAAAATAATTACGCTGGGCTTACTTAAACCTCGGAGAAGTTTTTCATGCAATCATTTTACAAACATTTCTGTGTTCATATTATCGTGATAGTTCTTCTATAAAACCCGATTTCCCTCCTGCATGTAAAATTATGTGTCGCTTCCCTTCTCCATCGGTATGTTTGATGGACTTTACGTTATCATCTTGCCATATTCTCTTGGTTGCACCCCTAGAAAATATCCATGTTTCGTCTAAATATATAAAATTCGCCCCTTCTTCTTTAAATTTAGAATATTTTCTTAGAAAGTTAATTCTCTTGTGCACGACAGAACTTTTTTCACAAAAGGCCTTTCTGTTATCCTCCTTTTGAAATTTGAAACCCAAGTTATGTATCACTTGCCATAGACTTGTTCTGCCAATGTCAAATTGTCTATCTATTAATTCCGAGAGAATTGTATTTAAGGTTACATTTGATAAATGGTATCACGAATTTCAAATTTCTTTCCATTTGAAATATCTTTCGTTTTCAATAATGGGCGAGTTTTGCGGTGATCTTCTTTCGGCAGTTCACTATTGTGATTTTGTAATACTCCTTTTAATTTGGTTTCACTAATTCCTAGAGCATCGCATACGCGTTGTTGTACAGACATTACCAATTTTAAAGGACCGCCATTTTCTTTTTCATCCATAAAATACTTATGTACACTACAAATTAGACTATCTACATCTAACACACGTCTAGGCATTTTTAAAATTTCTACTAAATTTACAATATACATACAATGTCAACACTTGCAAAGAATCAATTCAACTGCAATATTTGTAATAAATTTAGTACCTACCCTAATGTTATTTTAATTTAAATCTGACCATTAGGGCAATTTTACCTAATTTCTTGGGAAGAGGCTTATTGGAACTGGTTGTCAATGACTAATTTGCATAATTTTGTTAATCCGAAACCCGCGTAAGTATAGCGAACAGACTGTACTCATTTTTTAACAAATAATTGGAACAGTCAGTCAAATAAATAAACAAGAAGAAGCCAGTGGTTTTGCACGGAGACTAAATTCTTGTTTTATTTTATCTTCATCATCACTTATATGGAAAAAAATTAAAGAAATTTTATTAAATTTAGAAATAGGGAAATAAAATGTATAAATGTAAAATATTGATTTGAATAAAAAAAAAAATATTCTAGGGTTGAATAGAGCATTACCACGTCATTCTAAAATTGAAATAAAATACAGGGTGTTCAAATAAAAAAAAAATTATTATTTCTCAGACAAACACATGGCACTCTGTATATCTAAAAATATTTTTGAATTATTCCTTTTTCAAATCATAAAACTTTTATTTGAATCATGTTTCACACTGTATATGTAATTCAATTTTAAATGTTAGTTTGGAAAGAATAAAATTCAAAATTGAAACAATCTTTCAATGTATATTTTGTTATCGATACATTTACCGAAAAAAATTCAACGTACACAATGCAAGCAACCAGCGCTTCCTTTCATTTATAGACATACGATTGGCGGCTACCTAATCAATGCACCGACCGAACACTTTGACTGACTTAAATCAGGTCAGTATCGATGGCTGACCAATGAGCGCTTGGCTTTCGCACTACTGGCCTTTTGGCCTAAAAACGCGCGTTTGACCTACACTATACGTAATTTTCTATAAACACTTTTGACTGCTTGACGGTTATTGGTCTAAGCTTTAAGTTAACTAGACAACCGAACTAAAGCATTATGGAGCAGTGGCGCCGATTGAACACAAATTTTTAAATAAAATATCAATATAATATACGAAAAATATATTATTATTCCAATAGTATTGTTATTGGAAAAAATTTACAGGTCCTATTATTAAATTTAATAGATGTTTGACAATGATAGCTAACAAGAAGCTGTCAAGATTTTTACCAACTTCATGAAGAAAATTTGAATTATTATTTGATAAATTACAAATTGATTATAAAACTTATTGACTCATAAAAGGAATGTAAGTTAAAAATTTATATATAATGATCATAAAAGCAAAAAAATAATATGTATTTTCAATTCACCCCCTTACGAGTGAAACCCTGAAACAAAACTTGAGAGAAGAGAAGAAGCAAACTGACAGAAATATTGCAAATGAAAAAATTTATTAACTCCAGACCGGCCATTGCCTATATTTGAAAAATTGCTGTTTAGACCAATCTGAGTGTTGACACCATAGAATTTAGCTTGTAAAATTCCCTATGAAAAATTGTGATGAACAAGGTTTCTCCAAAGACAAGAACATCATACCAGTAAGTACATCAAAAGCACTCTCTGTCTTTTGTGCAAACGATGGTTATTGTTCCAGGACTACCTTACATACCAGTGTGATAATAATCTTACACTATTAATAATTGATGAAAAAATTGTTATTGGCACTTCAGTATTATTAATCTTCAATCTTTAAATATTTTACTTCGCCAAACAATTTTCGCGTCTTAAGAATTTTTCTACATCTACGCTCATGTACTATTTAACTGAATAGCCAAAAAAATTCGTTTATATTTTTTAAACGATACCTAGAATAAATGTTCCGACAAATATAAAATATTTTTGAAAAATATCGAAAAAAGAATAAGGACATCTATCATGACCAATTGCTACAATTCTTCTTCCTTTGAATGGTGGCCTAACTGAGATGACAACATTGGGACCAAGAGTTCATTGACCGGCACATTACGATTTTCCCCTACTATTACTCCCACCTGTCTGGTGCTACGTTGCCAAGTCCACGATAATTTTGCTACTTCTGCGGAATATTAATTTTTTTGATCAATATTTTAAAATTGGAAAAAAAATGAATCCAAATAAAATGCATATGAAAAAGTAACATTAAATATTTATTTTTTACTATTTATTGTTACATATTTTTTATTTTCTAATACAAAAACAAAACTAAGTAATTATTTTATATTTTTTAAATATTACATTGTATAAAGATTTTTGTTTTAATTCCTGAATAAAAATTAGGTTTATTTTTAAATAAATTAATGGTTTTTTTTCTACTCCTTTATTATATATCGTTAATTAAAAAAGTAAAAAAAAATGTATGCGATAGTTTAATAGCGGTTAAAATTATAAAACTAGCAAAGAAAATACCATCCTTATTAAAAATAAAAATAGTGTATCCTGATAAATTTATGTCGTAGAAAAAATTATGAATGCAACTCTCATGTAATGATAATTGCAGATTCTTGCATACTAAACTATTAGTGGAAAATTTGGTAAAAAAATTATACAATTATTTAAACAAATATTATTCTGTTATATTAGTTAGAGAAGCTTGAAGCTGAAACATGGTTTAATTTTTTGTTTATTCAATAGACAAATATTGACATACAAGATTTTTTTAAATGTCATTTTTGCATCAAAATACGATGCGACAAAAGCAAAAAAGGATGTCAAAGAATTTCCGCGAGGACCTTTGGCAACATGGCCAATTCATAACTGACTTGTGTGTGCTCCTATTTCGCCGGCATGGCGTCGCGGATCATGAAGGACTTGCGTGTTCCGTGGATTGCTCAGGTGCATATAATAACAATGAAAAATCGTTCGAACGTAACAAGAAAATGAGATTGTCTATCAAAATTTTATGCTCGCCCTTCTTTAATGCCGAAGAAGTCTTTGTTTTGGTTGTAAAACTTGGATTGGATGCGGAATGATTAGAGGGTCTCGTTGTTGGATCTCAAGCGAAAATAAACTGATTTTTTAAAAAATTGCTGAGCTGTTTTAGTTTACAAATCTTAATTTTCACTGTTTATAATTCTACTTGTAATTATTGCATGTGAATTCGGGGGGGAAAACCAATATTATTGGAATAACGGAAAATCTGACAAAAAAGAAATCATTGAAATAAATAGTTTCTGGAAATAAGATTTGTCAAAACGTCTTTGAAATATATATAACCAACATTTACAATATTTTTTAAAATAATAATTTTCAATAAGTACCCATAAAAATGCACTTATTTTGAGAATAAAAAAAAGAATGTTTAAAATTAATTGAATATAATTAGTAGACCTAGGAATATATGCACCCAAAAAGTAGTTAAATATGCGCATATATATGCCGCAAAATACTTCAATATATGCGTAAAAAATTGAAAAATATGCAGAGCTTATGCAATAAGAGTAATTTGTTATTTGATCGAAATAGCTTATTAATATTTATTATTTGTTTTATTTTACAATACCTAATATAATACTTAATAATTATTTAATTATTAACTAATTTTATTTACAAATCAACAATATTATAAAACGAATGAATAATTAGATGTTTTTTTTAAATTATCTGTAATAAATGATTGTCTCCTATCAGTAAGTATGTACTTGTACAAAGAAAAACTCCTTTCAACATCTACAGAAGTAATAGGTGCAAATTTAAATTTTCCTGAAATATCTGGATGAATAGTATTAATATCTTCAAAGTTACCAGAATAAATATTAGCAAGGTTTCTTAAAACAATAAATCCTTCATTTTTTAAAATTACATTTGAAAATTTATGACAAATCGTCTTTCCAATATCGCCCTGGACATTTTTACACTCTGATTTAAACGTCTTAATTAAATTTACGGAAGTCACCAAAGGTACATTTTTTTGTTCTAAATCTTATATAATTTTGGGTACAAATGCATAATTTTTTAAAAACACTAATTGCTTTGGTAATATGTGATTTTGAAACAACTTCTTTGTATTAGATATTCCCTTAGATGAATCATCAAAATCAAATATGATTTCTTTAATTTTTTCATAATTATCTGCGTAAAAAAAGGCAGCTTTAAGCCAGGTACCCCACCGAGTAATCACAGGTTCCGGTGGCATCTGTAATTTTTCTTTGTACAGTTGAGTTCTTAGAGGAGCTTTAAGAAATATTTTTTTTACATTACTAATTAAATTATTTATTAAAGGAAAGTTAGACCTAATTTCTTCTGCAACTCTGTTAAGGCCATGAGCCAAACATGTAACATGGATTAAGTTTTCATAAAACATTTTTAAATTTTGTGCGGATTTTACCATGTACAGGGCAGTATCGGATAACATTTTTCTGTTGGAACGGCTTCCGGAAGAAAAAAGGAAGACAATTCTGTCTGGATAAAACGAATTATTGTCAAGTTATTTGTTTTATCTAATTGCTTTGAAGCGATTAGATATGGACCAATTTGCATTTCTTCGCGTAATGAACCTATCATTAAATGGGCTATATATCGACCACAAGAGTCTGTTGTTTCATCCACAATAATGTAGAAATGGTTTCCAACGGTAATCTCACGAATTTTTTCACGAGTCTCAATGTACAAACTGTCAACACCACGTTTGCGTAATATATTTTGCTCTGGAATATTAAATTTACAGTATTTTTGCAAAAATGATCGAAGATTTGGATTATTTAATCGTATTAAAGGGATATTCGAAGTCACTAAAGCTTTGCATAAATCTTCATTAAAAATAGCTTGTTCACTTCTAGACGATCCAGATTCTAAATATTGTTTCAAGGGAAGTTGACTTTGTCTGCGAGTGTCTTTAGATTTCTGCTTTGCTATATGTGAGGGTGTTTTCGCGTGTTGATCGATTTGAAACTTTTTTTTTACATGGAATCTAAAACAAATAAATTCCTGTAGATGTTGAAGTTTTAATTAAATTAAATAAATGCGTACGTTGTAAAGTTGCCCTACTTTTTTTTTAACTGTAAGTTGAAATAATATTTTAATGTCGTTTGATTTACCATTGTGAAAGGTCAAAATAAAATATAAAATAAAAAAGTACTTACAATTTTAGAACATATTTTACAAAACACTTGGTTATCACCTTCTACAACAAAATCTGAACAAGATTTTACCCACGACTCAATTAATTTTGCCATTTTTCCCACTGGTTAACACAACACAACAATAAAGACTGAAATGAAGTTGAAAGTAAACTGAGTCAATTAGAAATTTGAAGATATTAATACAACTACCTGAAAGGATATTTATCAAAATTTGTTGGTTTAAGGAGGGTGTTTATAATTTAATCCTCTCAAGTACCTACACCATTAACCGTAATTTATTACAGGGAAAAGTTAATCCTTCAAAATTTTAGGAAATCGACCTGTAAAGGCATTTCATAAAATATTATTTTGGTCCAAAACTCATAATTTTAATATGTCCAATTAGTACGTCAGATATATGCCAAAAAATTAACAAAATGTCAATATATGCATTCAAAATCAAAAATTGTATATATATGCAACATATGCAAATTATAGCGTTTTGCATATATTCCTAGCTCTAATAATTAGTATGTGAATAAAACAATGTAATCTACAGGGTAAATACAATTAAAATCAAAATATCTGAATTTAAATTGATATATAAAAGGTAAAATAAAATCATTTATTTGAAACAATTTTAAATATTACATCTAGTTTTTAATTTTTATAAAAAAATTAAATTTCTTTTTATGTATTTAGAATATTGTACATATAATTTTTGGCCTTGATACAATTGATATCCTACTGATTTGTAAGTACGAGAAAAATTATGGAGTCGTTTTTGCTTTGTTCTACATATGATCTGATAAGTTAAAAAGGTGTTTTAATATTAATATAATATATTAATTTTTTCATATCCGTAATATTTACTGCACCAAATAATCAGATTTTTAGGAATGTCTTTTGTAGAACTTCAAGTGGTTGTAAATATATTTGTGAAGTACAACACCACACAATGATAGCATATCTCAAATAACTTTCTACTAAGCTGTCATACAAGATATTCTCGATGTGGCTGTGGGTAATTTCTTAAATTTTCTCACCCTAATGTAAATGTTTTTATAAATGTGGTAACTCAATTTCAAATTGACACATATATAAAAATTAATAGTGTTCTAATCCCAAAAAAAACTTGACACTCGAAGTTTAAGGAGAAGAACATTTGTCGAAGACTTGCTGAGTAATTTAAATCAACATAAACACAATAATTTGTAAGTACAAGACTCTTGTCTTACTTTGTGTATATTCTAATTAATGAATTTTCTTTATCTATCACCCTCGTCATACAAAAACTGTTACTTTAGCTAATTACAAAAAACAACAATCGAATAACACTATTATACCTACCTTTCCGATGTACCTACATGCATCGCTATGGTGCAGGCATATCATTTAACGGTTCATCAAGTAGGTACATAAGTAGTGTACGATTATTCTCACCTGCATACAGGTGGGGGGTTCCTGAAGAATGCCCCATTAAGATATGATGTAAAAGGTTTTGAAAAAGGGTTACTTAATCAAAATGGAAAAGAGGTTACCTAACGGTACTTTAATCTCTCGAAATTGATGATGACGGCCTAAAGAATCCCGACCCTTATAAGAAAGACCTTGGACGGAACGGACTCCAGTGGCGCACGTAATAAGTAATAATCATAAAGTATTTGAATAAATTCTTTAAAAAAAAACCCAAACGAATCCAAATATTAATCCTACGAAATATTGAAAATTATTTTTGAACCATCAAAGAGAAAATAAATTTAATGATGTTTCATTCTTTAATAATTTATTTGTTTCTTCTTTTACATAGTCCATTTCTTATTTATTATCCAGTATTTTTTTCTGCAGATTCTCTTGAAAATACGTACTTATATTTTTCACAACCCTGTGTGTATTGTCTATTCAAATAGTTCCGCAATTTCTCTCATAAAATCTGTATAATTAATTTGTTGACGATATTTTTAAATTTGAAACCCAATATATAACGCAAAATGATAATTATGACAATGTTTGTTTCATAATAAAGTTAAAACGAATTTAATCATCTTTTGAGAATGCGAAAAAAGTATTAGATCAAAATGCAATATACACAGTCATAATTACTTTAGGAAATGATTGTAATTAAAAAATATTGGAGATAAAGTTATTTAAATGTTTAAACAAATTATATTAATTATTAAGTGACTATATGGAAATGTTAATCAGTGAGAAATTTTATGAGTTTGATTTGAATTCTACAAAAACTATAAATCAAAAAAAAATCAAAAAATACATATATTTGTTGATAATTTGAAAATTTGAATACAGATACTCTGAATGATCTTAGCCTGTAAATTCAAAGACAGTAATCATTTATAAATCCTAAAAACACAGAAACACAAATTGGAAACAACAATAGGGTAGCCAGGAAGTAAACGAGTTAAAGAAGGACTCTTAAGGAAAAACAAGCCTATGGGAGAAACAGAAAGAAAAGTCATCACAAAAAAAATTATATACAAGATACTTATAAGATCTGAAAACCTACAGAAAAGCACAGCGTTCTAAGTAGAAAGAACATGTTATGATAAAAGGATCCGACAGAATTATTAAAAATAATAGCAAAATGGGCCCCGTCGTGGCCAATGGAGAGAAAAGGAAAAACCCAGGAAGACTGGAAAATGAAATTGAAAAAGACGAAGAAGTGAGGAAAATTATAAAGCAAGGACCTACCAAAAGTTATAACTCAAAAAAAAGAAATAAATAAAAAAATGGCCAAAAAAATGGATAAATTAGAATAAAGTAAAAGAATGATAAAGAAGAAATAATTAGAAAAAATAGACGAAATTATAGAAAATTATAAAACAAATAAAAAAAATAGAAGCAAATTTAGAATTAAATAAAGAAGAAATAGATAGAAGCCTAAGAAGTAGAAGTAAACTAAAGAGGTAAATGCAGAAGTATAAGATACAAAAACAAAAATTAAAGAAAAAAAAGTTAAGGAAGAAAGACGGATAAACAATAATGAAAAAGAAATAAATATGAATAAAATTGGTAGAAGAAAAAGAAATATTGAAGAATTAAAGAAGAAAATGAAATAAAACTAAAGAGGAAAAGAAAAGATAAAATGGAAAAGAAAACATATAAAATTAGAAAGAAGACATTTAAAGTGAATGTGAAAGATTTGTGCTAATATGAAAGTAAAATTGGAGTAATTTAAAAAAGATACAGGAGACTGAAAGAACAATAATTAGATTGGTAAATAAAAATTAAAGTAAAATTAGAATAACATTAAGATGAACTCGAAAGCGGTATGAAAGGATTATTGGAATAAATAAAAAAAATGGGAGAAAATAGTTGGCAATCTGGGGATGACTGAAAAGGAGAGAATGAACACAAATCCTATAGCAGATAAATAATGACAATATATCGATGTATAACCAACCAGGGTTTATATGAAGAATTCTTATTAATAAGTTCATCTCACGAAAATACTACCCTATCCTATTGAATGACTGGATCGTGATAAATAATTTTGTATATAAAATGAGATCAAGTTTTGTTATAAAATGTTTTATAATGTCTGCTCTCCGCCCATGGCATCTTCACACACAGCATCACCTGTATCTTCTTTTGTACCCACACTGGTAGAACTAGTATAGAATTGACTACCTTGCCGCCATAGATTATTACCTTCAGAAGAATGTGTACCGTTTATAAACCTGTCGTAAAAAAAGCCAAACCGTTACGTATTAACATTGTTTTAATAATAGTTACCTCTCCGAAGAAGAGTTGGGTTAGTAAACACGCAGTAATGGAAGACAATATAAAATATATTGTTTCGATAGAAACTTACAAAACAAATCCATCTTCAATAAGTGCTTGAATATAGTTCTTTTCAAATTTAGAAAAGAATATCTGTTACTATTCATCTGAAGCATTGAAAAAAAAAGCTTTAAAGCTATTCTGTAGAAATGTTGGAAGTACTTCAAACACTCTTGAACCAACATATAGATTTCAAACATTTTTATAGTGTTTAAAATACATTCTACGCAATGAATAGAATAGAATAATTTTATTAACTATTTTATATAAGTCATTATGTTTATAGTAAGTCATAGGTGGTAACAGAATTTGAACAATATAAATAAAACAATAATTATTAGAGTACCAGGATTTGAACAATGTAAATAAAAATAATAATTATTAGGTACTTATCAAGGTTAAAATTGTGATGAGGCAGAGTGATAGTGAGATGTGTCATACAGACCGAAAATGAGCTACATAATCATTGACAGAGTAAAAACAAGTCTCAATAGATATTTTTTTAAAAGCATTATTACTTAAATTTTTAAAGTTCTGCGGTAATATGTTAAATAAATTATAATTTAGGGAATTTATTTCAGATAGACATAACCTAAAACGAGTATTTCTAATACAATGTGAATTACGTGTCTTGTAATTATGAATATCGGACTGTTTCAGCAAAACAGACTGTTTCCTATGAATTTCAACAAGTGTATGATGTAGATATAAAGTAGGTAGTGGCATAATTTTAAATTTAATAAAATGTTGACAATGTTTTCTGAATCCAATGTTAGCCATAATTCTGATAGCTTTTTATGCATCCGGAAGATTTGAATAGATTGAGAAGAGTTTCCCTAAAGTGGTACACCATAGCTGACATGCGAGTGAAAGAGAGAAAAATATGTAGTTTTGAGGTTATTTAAGTTGGTAAGTTTTTTCAACTACCGAAGGATAAACAAAGACCTAGAAAGTTTTTTCTTTAACTGATTAATGTGGGCCGACCAATTGAGTTTGTTATCCAATGTAATACCAAGTAATTTTACGTTTTTTGTTACACATTTTGAGATAATTTGATTATTGGCAGATATTTGCATATTTTGAGTTTTTTCACTGTTAAGTTTTAATTTGTTGGTTGAGAACCATGTGTTTGCTTTGTCCGCAATTGCATCAAACGAAGGAATTAAATTTTTATTATTTTTGTCTGTTAAGATGAGTATTGTATTATCAGCAAATAAAACTGATTTATTAGGTAGCATAAAACGGCTTAGATCGTTAACATAAACAATGAATAAAAGGGGGCCCAGGACAGAACCTTGTGGAACTCATCACAGCTTGTTGTCTGTTACTGATATATGAATTTATTAATTCAAGCGGAATTTCCCTAACTCCATAAAAGCTTAGCTTTTCCAGAAGAATATCATGAGAGACGCAGTCGAAAGCCTTTGACAGATCGCACAACATTACTGCTGTGTGATTTTCCTGCGCAAGTTCCTCAACTACATCATTCACAACATTGAGAACAGCATGTGTAGTAGAGCGAGAGCGTCTAAAACCATATTGGGAGTTGCTGAAGAAGTTGTTTAATTCAAAATACTCACATAATTGTTTTTTAATCATTTTTTTAATAACTTTACCAAATATTGAAACAATACTTATGGGGCGATAGTACAACATCACATGAATCACATGAATTATCTAATTAAATATGTATATTAACAAAAAAAAAATGTAATTACTTTAAAATTAGTTTAAGAATTTGTTAAAAATAAATATCTAAGATCTAGTTATAGAACAATCTAATCGTTAATTAATTTTACTATTAATATAGACAATATATAGGTCAAAATGGAAATTATGCATTTGACAGCTGATGAGGAAAGTAGATTCTTATCCACACGCGTGTTATATAGGGCACTTCTCATACGACTAAATAGTGCCATATGTTTCACTTTACCAAGTGGTCATAGGAAAATATGTTTTCACTGGGTTATTTTAGTAAAGAACGAACTACAAAAAATGTTTTTACAGTAGGTCTTGGAAAAATTCACGCATGTCGAACGTACGATATTTCTTCTGTATTTTTGAAAAAGACAATGGATTATTTCATCTTTGGTGACCGAATTAGAGAAAAATTGTTTAATATAGTTGAGATTGGACTACCAAGATAATATTTTAATTTGTGGACAATAACGTTAACAAACAACAAAAATATCAACGATCTTTAGAGGAGCAGATCAGCATCCATAATAATATTCTTGGAAGCTGGTTTTTTCTGTCAGTTGGTAAAATTCCTACATTTTAGTGGGAAATATGATTTAGGAAAACCACGAAAACTTAAATAACGATAAACTCCTGCATCTCTTTCCTGTTCTTTTTTATGCTTTCATGCAGGTAACAACAATCAATGCACCAGCTCCCCCAAATAACCACATAATTACCAATATACTAAACGGGGTTCTAAACCCCGTAAACCATAATCCATAATCCGTTTGACCGCCACCCATTATTTACAGACTTTCGTTCCTAAAATTTTTCTAACAATTGTTAATTTTACCCAGAATTTCTTTGCTTTTGAGATTAGGACCATCGGTCTTTTTGACTGATGATGTCCACTTGACAAGCAATTTTGAAAAATTTCGAAAGACGTCGCCTGTCTCAGGACACCAGCTGCCGTTTTGAACGATTCCATTTGTTTATTTGGTTTCTGTATTGTGTTTGTCTGGCTCGGAAATTTGAACTTATAGGTAGACTGTACATATGCGAGTCTGAAGAACCTATTGCGGCTTTTTGTGAAACTTAATATTTTGTAAGAGGTTATTAGTAGCAATGATTTCAGAAATTAACGGTTGCATGGTTTTGAATCACTATAAATATAACAGGAGGAAACATTATTTTTAAAATTTAGAAATATTCCTTTTAAAACATTTGGGTAGTTGAAATTTTTTAAAATTGAGATATTTTAGAGTATTTTGAAAAATTTTAAAACAACTAGTGTGTAGATTGCTTAGAAAGGTGGTAGAGAAGGTTCTTTTTGTTTCTCAAAGTTAACTGTTTCTACACCACTTTTTTTAAGTAATATTTTTAATTAATGTTAATATTCAAGGAGGTAATTTCTGGTCTTACACTCTTTTGACGATTTGTTTGAGGATATTATAAACTTGATTAGATTAAAAGTCCAGTGGTGTCCTCTTAAAGAAAACCTGATTGCTATACCTCTTTAAATAATTAAATTTAGATCAATGTTTATAGGACAATTTAGTCCTAAAATAAGCCAAAAATTTACCATTTTTAATATTGATATGACATTTAGGAATACCCTGTATAAAATCTTGTTAAATTTTATGAACAATCAAATTAATACTTGGAAAATAAAATTAGGGCACAATTTAAATAACTCCTATGTTGCAAAACATTTCTGGAAATTTTAAACAAAATTTTCAACATCATTTTCACCTATTGTGAAAACACCCTTGACATTTTATAAAGTAAGATTTATTAATATACTGTTTTGAAGAGTACAACACACAATGACGTACTATTTCGAGAGAGCTCATACAATCTGTTCGCTATACTTACGCGGGTTTCGGATTAAAAATTTTATAGGTATTTCCAGGTAAGTACCCGAAAGTTTGACCCGTTCTTTGGGGAAATATTAACTGGTTAAATGAAATGAAAAATAATGTACAACTTTTTAATTAAATAATAATGGAGAATCTTTTGTATAATTGAGAGCAGAATTAAACTTCTTCATTAATGGAGTCTAATGTGGCTATTATAAACATAATAATAATTTTATATTACACTTCACACAGAAAATATGGTTTATGTATAATAAGAGGGATATTTAGCTCAAGTAAAATATTTTCTAACATAAAAATTTGTTCCATGTAGAGAATTTCAAATGAAAAATAAAAAATTTAACTTGCCAACAAAAATGAAAATCAGTCATTATCATCCAAAATATCATAATCGTCATCTTCACGAGTCCACCAATCTTCTATTAATTTCTCGCACTTGGATATACAGTTCCGCCACATTTCTTGAATCGAAAGTGCTTTTCGCCAAGTTTCCCGAACTGCTTCGTCACTATAACCATTAGGCCCAATATGGTGGTCATAATATTGTTCTGCTATTCCCCATATATATTCGATAGGATTAAACTGGCAATGATACGGTGGCAGACGTAAAACTTGATGACCGTAACTTTCAATAATCTGATCCACAACAAAGGTTTTTGGTTTTGCGTGTATATTTGCCAAGCGTAATAATTCTGATTTTAATATATATTGAGGAAATGGTATATGTGCCTTTGTCAACCATTCTTTAATTTTATCAACAGTCCAAGAATTCGTTGGACTTTTGTTTAATACTTCAGAATGGTAAGGTGCATTGTCTAAAATAATTACGCTGGGCTCACGTAAACCTGGGAGAAGTTTTTCATGCAACCATTTTACAAACATTTCTGTGTTCACATTATGTGTCGCTTCCCTTCTCCATCGGTATGTTTGATGGACTTTACGTTATCATCTTGCCATATTCTCTTGGTTGCACCCATAGAAAATATCCATGTTTCGTCTAAATATATAAAATTTGCCCCTTCTTCTTTAAATTTAGAATATTTTATTAAAAAGTGAATTCTCTTGTGCACGACAAAACTTCTTTCACAAAGGGCCTTTCTGTTATACTCCTTTTGAAATTTGAAACCCAAATTATGTATCACTTGCCATATACTTGTTCTGCCAATGTCGTCAAATTTTCTATCTATTAATTCCGAGAGAATTGTATTTAAGGTCACATGTTCCTTGTTGGCCCTCATTCGATAAATGGTATCACGAATTTCAAATTTCTTTCCATCTGGAATATATTTCGTTTTCAGTGATGGGCGAGTTTTGCGGTGATCTTCTTTCGGCAGTTCACTATTGTGATTTTGTAATACTTCTCTTAATTTGGTTTCACTAATGGGGCATGTTCAAAAATTTTGAAATTTTTTTTATGAATAGTAGAGTTAAAAATAAAACTTCATTTTTTTTATTTTTTTTTTATCTATTCATTTGCCGGAGTTATGATTTTTTTTTAAATTTATGACGTCACCGGGAATAGACCAATAGGAGCTAGCGCACAACGTTGCCGGCTAGAAGGTTTACGAGAAGTGATGTACGTTCGTTTGTGTACTCCTTCTTACTTTTAGACTTCTAAAACATCGTTAAACAAATATCTTTTAAATATATAATATCAAATGTTTTTTGAAAGTATTGTTTCTGTTTAAACTTTTACTATATTTAAAGTTTTATTGTTTTAAAAGTCACTTGATAATTCAGAAAATGGCAAAACGGCAGCACTGTATGTCATCTGTCATAGTGTCTCCATCAATAATTTATTTGGAATTTGAGTGTTTATTTTGTACTTTTTATAAATAAATATTATGACTACGAAAAAGTGTTTTGTTCCAGAATGTGATAATGATTCACATTCATCTTCAAAAATATTTATTAGTGTTCCTAGAAATTTGGAAAGAAGAAAATCAACCTTCTACTAGCGATGTTTCTCGTAAACTTTTTAATAAAAATACACCGGATTATCAAGATGTAGCAGCAATTTCTGCTAATTGTCCCCTTCAGGAAATTGAAAATGACGCTTCTATAAATTCTTAGGTGTATAACCTAAAAACCCTTCTGGAAGAAAATGCAGAATCTCCTGAAAGTTTTGAAGATACCGAATTTATTCATCATTTTGTGGAAGAACTAGTGATAAAGAAATAATAGAAAAATGTGGGTGTTTAAACAAACTGGTTCCTGGATCCCATATAATGGCAGATAGGGGTTTCAGAATATTTAGCTACTTGAAAACATGGGATGCACTTTAGTAAAGCCACACCTAGTGTATCACAGAATGAAAAAAGTTCTCCAGAAGATGTACAATTAAGTAAAAGAATAGCATCTCTAAGAATACATGTGGAAAGAGTTATAAGAAGGGTTAGTTAATTTAACAAGTTAAAACCACATTCGTGTGTGAATTTTAAGCAAGTACATTTACTTAGTAATATCTGCATAATTGCTTGTTAACTTACAAGAACCTATTTTGTAAGAGTAAATATTAATTTAATAAATTTTTTTTGTTTTTTTAATTTAATTTACCTAATTATCACTTTTCAGGGATTATAATGAGTTTTTAACAGCCAATGTAATTTTTTATAAAATTTTAACTTTTCGAACAAATCAAAGAGGAATGAGTACTTGCATGCATAGATTTTTTTGGGACTAAAACTACCAAAACAAAGGCACCTATTTACAGCAGTTTAAAATGAAACATTTTGACAAAAACGCTTATGTCACAGTGATAAATATTAAAAACAACCAAGTTCAGTTGAATGTGGTAGCAAAGTCTATATACCTATTCCAATAAATCGGGTAACTACATGTGGTATCACTGGTGATAAATTTAAAAATATCACAATTCTTGCTACCTTTTTCAAAAAACCAGAAAGTGTGCCTTCTTATCAATCCTTTATGAAAATGACAACAGTGATAAATGTAAAAAAAAAATTTAATGTTGCTATTCGTTATTACGATAGTAAAACATGTTTGCAGTTCCGTTTATTTTTTATGAAAATCTAAGTAAAAACCAATGTCAAAGGGTTATAATTTTTTTTCTGTTGAACCAAATATATCACAAAATTTAAAAATTGATCATAGGTCAAGCAAGTAATACCTTTATTGATAGTAGCTTTAAAAAAGGAGAAAGAATAATATTGACTTAAATTATTATTATTATTAACATTGGTGATTTTTAATAAAAACTCTTCAATTATTGTTTACAAACAAAAATATAAAAATCTGTGAAAATTTTATTTATTAATCTTTTAATAAAAAATGAGAAAAATGAAGTAAAAAACAATTTATTTACAAATAAAAAATATATATACAAATCCTAAGAATATAAAAGTACTGATTTATTTTCCTGTAGTGGATGAAGAGGTTTCTTTAACAATCTAGCCAAGTGTACATCAATATTTACGCATTTTGATAAATTAGAGCCTTTCCAATAACACTGAATAGATGTTACAAATAGTTCATCACTTCTTCTATGAAGCCACATATTTACAATCAACTGAAAAAATAAAAGGGTTACAAAATAACTATATAACCAGCTACAAAATGCCTTTATTTTATGTAACAAGACGAGCAGAGCTTTACTAGCTCTGAACGAATCCAGTAAAGAACCTCGGATTTTCAAAACTTAAAAAAAAACAATCTCACCACATTTTCACATTTTTGAAATATTATAGAGCTTTTCGAAAAAAACTGCTATTTTTAAAAATACAATTTGTTTAAACAGCTATGTCTCATTTTAGGCTATTGAGTATTATAAAATAAAAAATTACGGGATGCTTTGTTAGCTTCAAACGAATCCAGCAGAGCACCCCAGTTTTTTTTTAAACCACACCACGTTTTTTGGCTCCTACAATATTATAAAATATTCGAAATTTGGCATTTTAAAAAAAAAATCGCAATTCCTTGCTGACTTCAAAGTTTTTTTCTGAAAACAAATGTACTTACCACATTTTTAGGATTTTAAAACAGCCTAAACATGTGTCATAAGTAGTTGTTTTTATATATATAAAAAAAAAATTAAAAAACTGAAGTGTCCTGCTGACTTTGTTCCAACAAAGCACCCTGTATTATTTAAAAATAGCAATTTTTTTAGTAAAGTTTTACAATATTTCAAGAGTCTAAAAATATTCTAAAAATGGGGTGTGGTTTTTAGAAAAAAGCTTTAAAAAACCGAATTGCTCTGCTGGCTTCTTTCGAAGGTTAGCAAGCACCATGTATTTTTAAAAATATAATATTTCAAGTGCATAAATATATGGTGTTGCTGTTTTTACAGAAAAAACTTTATAAAATAGAGGTGCTTTGCTGACTTTGTTCGAAGCTATAGAGCATTTTAAGTTTTGCAAAAAACGAGGAGCATAAAATTTTTGAAAAGGGTATAAAAATAGCCTAAAAATATGGCATATTTTTTAACTCAAAATTTCATAGGTGCTCTGCAGCATTCTTTGGTATCATAATTATTACTAGGTTCACTAACAAAATCTGTTTCTAGATTATTTTAACACTTGCTGCGATTACAAAAAATGTCTGTATGTCAAAATTAGAAAAAAAATATTTATAGGAATAAAGGGCCTTATAAACTGTTTATTATATGTAATATAAAAACAAAAAAGCATAATAAATATTACAAACCTTGACATGCAGCATATCCTTAGCATATTGTGCACTAAAAATTTCATTTTTGTTAATTACAATGCAACCACATCAGAAGGTTTTTGCCGTACTTTATGTTTAGGTGTAATTTGTCTCCTTCTCTCTTATGGAAAAAGAAATTATCCCCATATACTTGCTTGGCAGATCTAAAAATAAAACCTGAGATAAATATGTTTTACTTGCTCCATATAAACTGTAACTACCTACTATTAAAACAAAGTCTTACCTTTGTGACTAACAAAGTCTTACCTTTGTGACTTTTGTAAACTGAGTATTGTTAAAAAATGCAGTAATCATCTCGGTAATCATATTTTCGTTTACAATGGGTAAAACACTTGATTCAACTTTTATAAATCCAGCTGATTCATATTAATAATAAAATTAAACCAAAACAAAAAACTAAGGTTAGAGGTGTCAATTTTAATGTCACTTAGATGTGCGTTCACTTCGACATTCTGTGTGTTGGTTTGTTCGTTGGCTTGGTTTTGTATAACAAAAAAAACTTCGACACAAGATGATTGGTCTATTCCCGATGACGTATAATTTCAAATTTTAAATTTCAATTGGGCTTAATTTAAAAACTTTTAGCTTTTTTAACGAACTGACTATTTAGAATAACTTGTATAGCGACTAACTATTACAATATAATTTATAAAACAGCATATCTCACATGTGAACATGGCCCATTCCTAGAATATCGCATACGCGTTGTTGTACAGACATTGCCGATTTTAAAGGACCATATTCGGCGTAATGTACCTTTTTTATGAAACCCAGTTAAACCAGTAATGCTAAATAAATTAATCCCTATTCCCTATACCTACGCCTATGCTAACTTGCATTTATTTTTATTCTATGTACTCGTATATTGGCAAACTACATATTTCCTCGAATGTTTTAGTTAAATACTAGTTCAATAAAAAATTATAATGAAAAATAACAAAAAAAAACACAATTACTCATATTATGACTTGAGCACTCACTTGACGCCGTCAAAAAAAATGTCAAACTAATATATTATAAACTAGAATGTTCAATATCCCCCATATTGACGTATACACGTAAAAATCGCTAATTTAATAAATAAAAAACTAATATTGATGCTGTCAGTTCTGTCGATTCCTATTTTTTGTAATAGAAAATATTGTTAAAAGTGTGTGATTTGTTACACGATTATTTTTCAGACAAACCTAATATCTTTGTGCAATTAGAATTGTTTAAGGTTACTGCATCATCAGAAACCAGTATATTCCAATTTTTTAAACTATTCATTCTATTAAGAAATCAAAGTTTAAACCGAACCGAACGAAGAATTAATTAACTGTTAATTGTCGACGTATTCTACTAGATCGCAATCGCTGCCGTAAATGCAAAATGTAAATCTAATCCATCCATTTCTTCGTATATGCCTGCATCGCTTCTGTACGTTGCGATACTAACGCTAACAGTGAACCAAAGAGTTTGTTGAACTTGCCCCAGTGTCCTACTAATCCCAAAGAAAGGTAAACCATGGAAAAAGCGAGAACATCGAACATTACGTTACGCGTATTCTAACTCTAGAAGTTTCGATGACCGATTGAGACTAGTCGAAATGATGATCCCTTTTATCCAGTGTCCTTTTGGAGAATATCGTCCGGATACTAGTGTCAGTGTAAAATTCGATATTCTTAAGATTATGAAAGTAATAAATTAATTGTCATTTATTCTTTAAATTAGTAATTATGCTTAAATATTTATTTAGATATATTTTACAGAAATAATTCTATATAGTATGGATAAAAAAAATGATACGAAGGCGTAGACCACATTGTATTTTTTTTTTATTTTGAATCTAAAGTCGAAATTAACCTTGCTCTACACGAAAAGAATATTTTCTTTACTTCTTTAAAAACATATGGAAACCAAAGCGAATCTAGTTAGTCTTTCTTGCTATTCTAGACTGTCACAAGAATTTTTGAAATTGATAAAACTTATTATTCATATAGTCCAGTCATTTAAGCTTAAATTAGGTAAGAATCTCGGAACTGGAGATACCCAGCTGTAAGTCTGTAAATACTTGTATATTGACACGCTAAAAGTTATCTCAAAACCTACATATGGCAGGGTGTACGCAACTATTAAATTTCAAGGTCAAATGTCACAAAAATCGGTTTTTTGCGCTTTTTTGTAAATATCTCATTTTTTATGGGTTTTTTGCTATTTGTATTTATTATCAATATTGTAGAATACAAAATTCTCTACAAATTTTGTTTAAAAAAATTCAGATTACAGTAAGAACGTAAAAGCTATGGAGCAGCAGAGAAGATGAAACAATAGTTGTACCAGTTACTCAAGAAAAATTCTTATCAAATCGAAATAACAAAGATATGCTCATTAATATGTTAATTGAAAAATTACAAGCTGCAAATATTACTACTAAACAAGCCAGAGATAATGCTGATGTTCTTATTGTTGAAACTGCAATTGAAGAATCAAATTCTGAAAAAACTGCAGTTATAATAGGACAAGATATTGATTTACTTGTCATTTTAATTGGGCGTACACTGTCTTACGAACAAGACATTTTCTTTAAAAAAGTTGGGAAAGGAAATATAAAAACGGGGATATACTTGACTAAAAGTTTTGATAATTATCCTCATTCCAAAACATATATTTTATTTCTGCACGCATTAAGTGGCTGTGACACAACTTCTGCGCTTTTTAAAAAGGGAAAAAATCATTTTTTAAAGTTTTTGAGAAACTGACAAATTTGAATGAACTAGCTGCAGCATTTGAGAACGAAAATTGTTCGGCCCAGAGATTATTAGAGAGTGGAACTCAAATCTTATTGGCAGTCTATAATGCTCCGAAATCTGTGAAAAGTCTCGATCATCTTCGTTATATGCATTACGTCAAGTCTACAAAACTTAATTAACCTGTGCAGCTTTCAAATATTCCACCAACAAAAGCAGCTGCTCATCAACCTTTCAAACGTGTATATTATTAAGTTCAAACTTGGTTAAGGCATGATTTGGAACCCCAGGTATGGAGTTGGGCAATGCGAAACGATTTTCTGGAGCCTATCATGACAATTTTACCACCTGCTCCAGAAGATTTGCTAAATACAATTTTCTGCAACTGCAAGAGTGGTTGTGGTTCGCGATGCGGATGCAGGAAAGCGGGCTTGCAATGCTCTTTAGCTTGTGGCCAATGTAATGGGCAAGCTTGTCTCAATGCTCTACCATATCAGAGCGACATTAACGAAGATGGAACCTTTGACCCCGAAATCATGGAAAAACTTGAGAGAAATGTCGTTGAAGACGATAATGAAGACCAGTTTGAAATTTACCAGCAGCCGGAAGACGACGATGAAGAGGAAGAAGATTATTAAAATTATAAATTGTAGTTTTTGTACCTTTTATTCCATTTTTTTACTTTTAATAAAAATAAATGTATTGAATGAAATTTTTTAATAAAAAGATTAATTCATAATTTATTTGTTTTTTTTTTTTTTCATCATGTAAGAATTTATTAATATTAATTAGGTTAAAATTCAAATATAATTCCTATATTTTCATTAACAATTTTGCAATTACATGGGCAGGTAAGTGTTGTTAAATAAATTAATACTAAATAAAAAGTGGATAGGTTAGGAAAAAAAATGATAAAATATAATATAATAGTTAATAAAAATTGACAAATATTTATAATCATTGATTTATCGATATTTCATCAACTATATATGGCGCGTTTTCGACCGGAGGCACCGGTTGACCTGAAGTAATGCTGTGACCGCGCGCTCTCCGTCATCTATCTCGAAAACGGTTCACCGTATGAAAAATTTTTTTAAACAAAATTTTTAGAGAATTTTGTATTCTACAATATTGATAATAAATACAAATAGCAAAAAACCCATAGGAAATGAGATATTTACAAAAAAAGCGCAAAAAACCGATTTTTGTGACCTTTGACCTTGAAATTTAATAGATGCGTACACCCTACCATATGTAGGTTTTGAGACAACTTTTAGGGTG
>OV651830.1:13927167-13966167 GCA_927349885.1 Psylliodes chrysocephalus
TTTTGATATTTTTACAAAAAAAAAAAAAAAATATTTTCTTGCAACATAAAACGCTATTTTACAAAAAAAATCATGTTCCGGACTTATTCCAACAAAGTTGTAGATTGGCTTACAATGAATAGGTGTAAGAAACCACAATAAGATAAAACTTTTTGTGTGAAAAATCAAGAATTAAATAAATACAAAACATTTACGAAAGCACTTTTATTTTTTATTCATATATTCAATTTGAAATTCCGATCGTCCTTCCCATTCAGTTCACCCCAACAGCGCCATACATCACTTCCTCGTTCCCAAAGAAGAAAAACGACAACAAAACAAGCACGACGAAGAAACAGAAGAAGCAGAAGAAAAGACCGGCGCGCCGTCAAAGTCTCCGGCCGGCGAAGTACCACCAGTACCAACGAACGTCCCGAGTACCAACTTTTGGAGGTTATTCACCTGCGGGTTCCGTTAGACGAGAGGTTCCAGTAATCACCGCAGAGGCGGCGCTACCTTGAAGCATGGTCAAGTTTACAACTTGGCATGGGTTAGTTCACGAAAGACATCGTTTGTAGTAGCACTGAAGTAGAATTTAGTAGTGGTGGTAGTACGACTTCGGGTACCACACCACGTGACTGATTTTTTTTCACTGAATGTTGCAATTTAAAGACTGATTTTTTACATTGTCGTATTTCGGGGTGTGTAAGCTGATCTCTTTGGATACTATTTTTTTAAGATTAAGGATTACTTTTTTTTGTGGTGACTTGGTGGTTGTGGGTGACTATTTTTTTCTTTTTGGATTAGTTTAAGTGAAACCGCCAAAATTTTTTGGATACCTTGGATACCTTATCTTCCGGAGAAAGATTGCGAAGAAGGTAGGATTGATTTATTTTTTTGGGAAAATATTAAAAAAAAAAACACCCTTAATATTTACTATAAAATATTTTGACAAGATTTTGTTTGCCAACTACTATATGGGAACATAATACAAGACATAACAAATAAATAAATAAATGCAAATATACAGGATAGCTCGAAATGTTTTATAAGAAAACTGGGAATGGTTACATATTAAATATAAAATGAATAATAAAAAATTATATTATTTATTAAAATCAGGCTAAGCGATTTCTGCTATACAAAGCCATCATCATAGCCATCCTGAATGAATTACAATAAAATGAAAATCAATAAATTACTAGATGTACTTTGAAAATATATCACAAGCATTAAATAGAATAAACATTTAGAACATTCCAACTCTGATTTTGACTAACAATCTGGATGATATAAATTATTATAATAATAATATGGGTCTTTATTTCCATTGATCAAAATAATAGTAGAGTCAATGCTATAAGTTCAATACAGTCAATTCAATACAATAAATTCAATACAGTATAGAAAGGGAAAACCCAAAATAAATGGATGCAATAAAAATACCATTAATTGGTAAATTGATTAATTTAATTTACCTCTGCTTTTCATCTTAAGTGGGATTAAAAAAATTACAGAAAAAAAAGAACTGCATCCCATTGATTTTATTTTAAATGCCTATCACTACTAGCAATGGCGCAGTCAGAATTTTGTATTAAGACGGGGTTCTGAAAAAAATTTGGGAGTATTTAAACAATATAATATATTTTACCTAGTTTAACTCTTTTAATTTTAAATCGTCTGAGTCTGGGGGGGGGGGTTAACTCCTAAAACCCCTCGCTGCGCCTCTGTACTAGAAAACATATAAACTTAAGAATAATTATTAGTCATTCTTTTCTATCGCATAATAGCTAATCACTATTTAAAAATCAATTATTAATATAATATCTTTTAGAAAACAAAATGAACATACCTATACAAAATAAAAATTATCTGTGACCAATAGAAAAGTCTTTAATATTGCCCACCGTGATATTTTTTACAGATATTTTTTTATAATTGGTGATAATTCAGGTTGGCTATGATGATGGCTTTGTAAAGCCGAAGCCCTAACCTGATTTTAATCAACACACTGTTGTAAACGTTCTTAATCTTCACCTCAAGAAGTTTTGTTCAATCAATTTCTCTACAACATTTTTAGAAAGATACCCATTTTATCCCCCTAAGGTGGTATCATATGGAAAACTTTTTTAATAGTAATTTTATGAAAAAAAGTTATTCTTCATAAAAAGTTCGGCATTATCTAAAACCTAGAATACAGTTATCAAATATCAAATTTGTATTAGAGGTATATTTGAGATCACTAACATCATCACTGTCGCTGTGACGTCATAGCATTGAAAAAACTTAAATGGATAGGGAAATGAAACTTAACTCAAATTCCAAATTCAATGGATATCTGGAATAAAGAACCATATCCTTTTAACTTTTTGAAATACGATAAAATCACAGCACAAGTAATGATATTACTAATCTCCCTGTATGACTGAAAGTTCCATTGACGTTTCCCAAGTAGTACCAACCTATAAAAAAATCTTGGAATCCCGTACACAAAGAGACTTTATTAAAATTTTTCAATATAGATCACGTGATATCGAATCTAAAATTTTAAATGGCACATCTTGAACATTTCAAAGGACATTTCTAAGATATAATAAGTAGTTAAATAAAGTGTGTCAAACCGATTACATCTGTAAATATTAACTCAACCCTATTTTTTTTTTCGTCAACTTTGGATTAATATCGTATTAATGAATCACATCATCCTGTAATAAACTAAATTTTACAATAATAAAATATTAACGCCAAAATAAACATATTGTTATAGGATCGAGTCCTCATAATTTTTTTCGTATGAATTTAGAAGCACCCTGTATTTTAGATTAACTTAAAGATTGTAAATTTTGAATTACCAATTCAAATACCGAGTAACTACTAAAGAACAGATGGTTTTGATGGATATAAGCTGAATAAATCAGTTTTTTTTTAACAATATTTTAATATTTTAGTTCTGCAGGTATTAAAAAAATAATAAAATGTTTGCAGCCGGTTACAAGAATGTTCATTAAAATTTACGAATCCGATTAATTTTAAGAGCAAACTGAACACCTTCAAAATTTAAAATTCCAGGAAATACCAATAATAACAAAACATAGGGTGAAGAAATCTTGAATTTGTTGTAAATCTTCCAAAAGTATTATTTTTAAAAGTAAGTAAAAAAAAAACGCACCATTTTGTATTAAATTTACAAATATTGCTGCTTTTAATTAATATTATTTGTACAATTTAGAATGAATTTATAATAAAGGATATATTTAAAAGTTAATTATAATGCTAGTAAAAATAACAATTGCGTTACATATATGTCGGAAATATATAAATGTGGGTGTTCTACAAGGGTCCGTTCGTGGCCCTATTTTGTTTCTCTTATATAAAGACTTCATCTAAAATTTTTGGAGATTTTAAATTGGATATCACATATTTATCAACAACGCATTTTTAATTTAAAGTTTTTAGAGATTTGATGGTTTAAAAATGTAATATAATGACTTATTTGGTTTAAATCTTTAAATTGAAAAAAAAAATATATATATTTCATATTGATTTTTTATTTACAACATACAAATTAGATTTTCACTTATTAAAATATCCATCCATGAGACTATAACTGATTCAGTTCACTAATTGGACGAGGAAAAATAGATTCAGATAATTTTTTTAGAGATTGTCAAAATTATGGTAAGATTGTTTGCACAATATGTTGTATTTACAATGATATAGAAGTTGAATAACCTAAGCGATTTCGCATTTCTCGATGACTACGTTGAATTCCAGCCAGTTTTTTTTTCAAGGTTTAACAATGATCGCGAAGTTGATTCCTGGTTACGAGGTACGCACGAAAATTTACTCGATCAGGATAAAACGTTTAAAATTCAAGCAAATCGCATTTCCGTTTTAGGTATTTAAATAAATATATAATAAATAACGTTTATTGAGTAAAAAATAGATTAGTGACTCATATGAATTCAGTTAAGCCGTTTTTCAATTCATCCTTATAAAAACAAAACAAATGTTTACCAAAATATTATATAACTATTTATTATAAAACAAAATAAACCTAGATAAAATATCTGTGGCCAAAAACAAATCTCTTATTTTAATAGGTACAATATTATAATCTATCTGGTTAACAAAATTCTTATTCATTGATTTAAAACGAATCACCAAATAATAAGTATCACAATATTTTTAAAGATCCTAATTTTATCTAATCTAATAAAAGAAGAAAGCTTAGTTATATTTTAAAATACAAGATTAATAGAATGTTGACAGAAATTATATAGAGTAACAGAGAAGTTTGGCAACAAGGTATTGATTGTTTTGTGTTATTTAAAATAGTTGTTTATTTAGAAAAAATATATTATGTTTATTGTTGTAACCAATGAGGATTTTACAAATAATATTTAGTTATTACAATTTTGTATTATTTATTTTACACCTCTAAACTTATTTAACATAAAATTTTACATTTTTATTAGCTTTTCTTAACACGCTATACTTACGCGGGTTCCGGATTAAAAATTTTATGAGTATTTCCAGGTAAGTACCCGAAAGTTTGACCTGTTCTTTGGGGAAATATCAACTGGTTAAATGAAATGAAAAATAATGTAAAACTTTTTAATTAAATAATAATAGAGAATCTTTTGTATAATTGAGAGCAGAATTAAACCTCTTCATTAATGGAATATAATGTGGCTATTATAAACCTAATAATAATTTTATATTACACTTCACTTAGAAAATATGGTCTATGTATAATAAGAGGGTTATTTAATTCGAATAAGATATTTTCTAACATAAAAATTTGTTCCATGCAGAGAATTTCAAATGAAAAATAAAAAAATTGAACTTGCCAACAAAAATAAAAATCAGTCATTATCATCCAAAATATCATAATCGTCATCATCATCATCATCACTGTCATCACCATTAATTGTTATTATGATTGGACTTATTTCGTTTATTTTATTTTCACGAGTCCACCAATCTTCTATTAGTTTCTCGCACTTCGATATACAGTTCCGCCACACTTCTGGAGTTGCAATTAAAAGTGCTTTTCGCCAAGTTTCCCGAACTGCGTCGTCACTATAACCATTAGGCCCAATATGGTTGTCATAATATTGTTTTGCTATTCCTTATATATATTCGATGGGATTAAACTGGCAATGATACGGTGGCAGACGTAAAACTTGATGACCGCAACTTTCAATAATCTGATTCACAACAAAGGTTTTTGGTTTTGCGTGTATATTTGCCAAGCGTAATAATTCTGATTTTAATATATATTGAGGAAATGGTATATGTTCCTTTATCAACCATTCTTTAATTTTATCAACAGTCCAAGAATTCGTTGGACTTTTGTTTAATACTTAAGAATGGTAAGGTGCATTATTTAAAATAATTACGCTGGGCTCACTTAAACCTGGGAGAAGTTTTTCATGCAACCATTTTACAAACATTTCTGTGTTCATATTATCGTGATAGTTACTGGATTTTGATTTAGATGAAAATATTAAATCCTCACCTTCTATAAAACCCGATTTCCCTCCTGCATGTAAAATTATGTGTCGCTTCCCCTCTTCATCGGTATGTTTGATGGACTTTACGTTATCATCTTGCCATATTCTCTTGGTTGCACCCCTAGAAAATATCCATGTTTCGTCTAAATATATAAAATTCGCCCCTTCTTCTTTAAATTTAGAATATTTTCTTAGAAAGTTAATTCTCTTGTGCACGACAGAACTTCTTTCACAAAGGGCCTTTCTGTTATCTTCCTTTTGAAATTTGAAACCCAAGTTATGTATCACTTGCCATGGACTTGTTCTGTCAATGTCGTCAAATTTTTTATCTATTAATTCCGAGAGAATTGTATTTAAGGTAACATGTTCCTTGTTGGCCCTCAATCGATAAATGGTATCACGAATTTCAAATTTCTTAATATACATACAATGTCAACACTTGCAAAGAGTCAATTCAACTGCAATATTTGTAACAAATTTAGTACCTACCCTAATGTTATTTTAATTTAATTCTGACCATTAGGGCAATTTTACCTAATTTCTTGGAAAGAGGCTTATTGGAACTGGTTGTCAATGACTAATTTGCATAATTTTGTTAATCCGAAACCCGCGTAAGTATAGCGAACAGACTGTATATTATTGTCATCTAGGCTCAGTAGTCTCGTAATTTGTGTAAGCTTTATGGCAGTTTCCCAATTCCAATTTAATGAGCCAAAAGTTCTGAAGCGATGCTTTAACTTTATCAATATAATTTTTCCCCATTTTACTTCATTTATTAAATACCAATTTGATCAGTGGCGGCTCGTGGTAAACCGCCCCTGCATTTAATGATATGAGGATATTATCCCAAATACATAATACATCTAGTGGCCACCAGGTCTTACGTATATTGTTAAAACATTTTAAAGATATATTTAATTAAAGAAGCCTTTTTTGATTTAGAAATTGGATATCTTGGAGATGTTATCACCAATCATTTAAGGAACAAAATGAAAGGCTGGTACAGAAACTAACTTATTGCCTTCAAAATTAGATGTTCTAATGGCATTTTTTTCGCTTGCTTCATACTAACTCACGGCATCTGCCAGTAGCGTCTCCTACCAACTTTACTACAATACCCCTCCCCCCAAAGGGGTTAAAATTTTCATAATGTAAGCATTCTTTTCGCGTAATGTATCTTTTTGGGTGAACACTATTGTCTCTATGATTAATTTCTTTCACTTTAGTTTCCGGTTGTGCATCATTTATATTATTTCCAAAAACGACACTAGACTTTTCAGGACCTGTCAAAAGGGAAGCTCTCACATGTTTAATTTAATTTAATTTGAAGGACCTATTTTCACTCCACACATAGGTTTACTTGACAAATTAGCAAACTATAACCCGAAGAGAAAACCATATTGTTTTTTGGGCTATTTCTCTTGTCTGCTACATTTATATTTTTAAGAGACGAATTCTATAATTAGTACTTACTACAGGTTCCCATAAAAAAAAATTGCGCACGTCTCTGTAATCAGTTAATTTACGAATTCATTGACATCGACAAATTAAAAAAACAATTTCGCGATGGCCCGCTGGCGATATTTAGTTTTAATATCTAATGAATTTTAAATTGTTTTAACGCGACTGATATAGCAAATCGATAATATGCTACTTAATATAAATTAAATACCCAACAAACAAAAAATTTAAATAGAATAAAAATGAAGCTGGCGAATCTCGAGTCGAAAAAGTTCACTGAACCCACGAAATTATCGACTTGTAGCCTTGAATGCAAACAGCATAAGATACAAAATTGCGCAACGACGAACTGGTTCCTTTTAATATCTGTGAACCCGGTTGGTTTGCAGTAATGTTTTTTCGTGTGCAGTCAAATTAAGTCTCTGTGCGTAAAAATGTTGCTTCGGCTACAGGGAGGACTTGCAAGGAAACGATGGTCTTTAATAGCGAACAAACTTATGTGTACTAAAGATTATCCATAATCTCTGATGTATTAGCATGTTTCAAATTAATAAAACAATATTTTTTATCACCACTATAATCCAAAAGTTTGCAAATAACAAAATAGTAATTTAAAAAACCACTGTTTCTTTTTATTATTTGTCATAATATGCAAAACTCCACAGAATTGCACTGCATCAAAATATTGGGTTTACAGTGACAGAATATAGGTCTCAGTACAGTTATAGGTAAAAAAACTTTCAGTATATATCATTTAAATAAACTGCAAATAAGAGAGGCCCTAGAATACTACCTTGAAGTACACCATTATTAACAGTTACACTTGATGGCATAATCTTGTTAAATTTTGTAATTTGACAATAGAGACAAATACAATTTACTTTTAATATTTTTAGCTGAATTAAAGAAAAACAATTTAATAAAATTTTCAGTAATGGCATTAACTAATTCTACTAATCGAATAATCATCATAGGTGTAATAATGTGTATTCTGGAATTATTGTTATTAGTTCAAAACATCAGTAAGTTAGTCGGATCATTTTGAAACTTTTCACATTTATTTTTCTACAATGGAAAAATGTTTAGTCATCAAAATAAAATAATAAGATCTTTTTACATATTGGTCATCTTTTGATATTGCAAAAACCCTATGCTGTCATTTCCTATATCTATCTGTTGGACTTGCTTAGGGTTTTAAGCAGTAAAAAATGAATAAACATGAAGACAACAATATTTACATATGAAATAACAAATATTAAAATTTACTTTTGGTTTAAATAACTGTAAACATTATCTTACTTATTTTTAATGCGATATTGACGTTAATTCTACTTTTTTTCAATTACTGTGTACGTAAACAATCGACGTTTGTTTGTGACGCATTGCAGGCTTTCTCTTTTATCTGGAAATTTCGGGTCAGTTCTTTGGATCGTTGAGGAATCCAACTAGAGGCCGATGAGTCAAAGCAGATGTTTCTGACATCTATCATAAACTTAGATTCGTTTCAAAACATATTTACTTCGAATAAAGTTTGATAAATCAGTTAAAAACAGTTTAGTTCGTATAAAAATATTTGTATTTAATTTTATTAAAAATTAACCATAAATATCTGATGATGCTCCAGTAAGGCCCGGTTTGCTGCAGGATTTTGTTTATCAGTCAGTTAGAGATATGAGCAACTGTGTCGCCATTTTTGATGACGTAATTTAGTATTTAGTTGCCATATTCCTAGTCTACTCTTTTTTGGTAGGATTGACGCTTTCTATAGCATACTCAGGTGGGGATATTAAATCCATCCCAGTCAAAATTATTTACTTAGACATCTGTACTAATTATTCCTGTTAAAACTTCTTTATATGACCTATAACTATGTTATGTATTATTAGAAGAGTAGGTCGTGGTAAAGAAACTTCTAATTAAAAGGAACCAAGGCTAGTTACTATTTATATACAAGTTAAAGAGGATTTTTCCTATATTGGATACGTTTGCGGTGATTATTGTACAGTCTGTTCGCTATACTTACGCCGGTTTCGGATTAACAAAATTATACAAATTATTCATTGACAACCAGTTCCAATAGGCCTCTTCCCAAGAAATTAGGTAAAATTGCCCTAATGGTCAGATTTAAATTAAAATAACATTAGGGTAGGTACTAAATTAGTTACAAATATTGCAGTTGAATTGATTCTTTGCAAGTGTTGACATGGTATGTATATTGTAAATTTAGAGGAAATTTTAGACGTGTGTTAGATGTAGATAGTCTAATTTGTAGTGTACATAAGTATTTTACGGATGAAAAAGAAAATGGCGGTCCTTTAAAATCGGTAATGTCTGTACAACAACACGTATGCGTTGCTCTAGGAATTAGTGAAACCAAATTAAGAGGAGTATTACAAAATTACAATAGTGAACTGCCGAAAGAAGATCACCGCAAAACTCGCCCATCATTGAAAACGAAAGATATTTCAGATGGAAAGAAATTTCAAATTCGTGATACCATTTATCGAATGAGGGCCAACAAGGAACATGTGACCTTAAATTAAATACAATTATCTCGGAATTAATAGATAGAAAATTTGACGACATTGGCAGAACAAGTCTATGGCAAGTGATACATAACTTCAAATTTCAAAAGGAGAATAACAGAAAAGCCCTTTGTGAAAGAAGTTCTGTCGTGCACAAGAGAATTAACTTTCTAAGAAAATATTCTAAATTTAAAGAAGGGGCGAATTTTATATATTTAGCCGAAACATGGATATTTTCTAGGGGTGCAACCAAGAGAATATGGCAAGATGATAACGTAAAGTCCATCAAATATACCGATGGAGAAGGGAAGCGACACATAATTTTACAAGCAGGAGGGAAATCGGGTTTAATAGAAGGTACTGATTTAATATTTTCATCTAAATCAAAATCCAGTGACTATCACGGTAATATGAACACAGAAATGTTTGTAAAATGGTTGCATGAGCTCAACGTAATTATTTTAGACAATGCACCTTACCATTCTGAAGTATTAAACAAAAGTCCAAGGAATTCTTGGACTGTTGATAAAATTAAAGAATGGTTGACAAAGGAACAAAGGAATATATATTAAAATTTAATCCCATCGAATATATATGGGATATAGAAAAACAATATTATGACAACCATATTGGGCCTAATGGTTATAGTGACGACGCAGTTCGGGAAACTTGGCGAAAAGCACTTTCAATTGCAACTCCGGAAGTGTGGCGGAACTGTATATCCAAGTGAGAGAAACTAATAGAAGATTGGTGGACTCGTGAAAATAAAATAAACGAAATAAGTCCAATCATAATAACAATTAATGGTGATGACAGTGATGATGATGACGATTATGATATTTTGGATGAAAATGACTGATTTTCATTTTTGTTGACAAGTTCAATTTTTTTATTTTTCATTTGAAATTCTCTACATGAAACAAATTTTTATGTTAGAAAATATTTTATTTGAGCTAAATAACCCTCTTATTATACATAAACCATATTTTCTGTGTGAAATGTAATATAAAATTATTATTATTATGTTTATAATAGCCACATTAGACTCCATTAATGAAGAAGTTTAATTCTCAAAAGATTCATCATTATTATTTAATTAAAAAGTTGTACATTATGTTTCATTTCATTTAACCAGTTGATATTTCTCCAAAGAACAGGTCAAACTTTCGGGTACTTACCTGGAAATACTCATACAATTTTTAATCTGAAACCCGCGTAAGTATAGCGAACGGACTGTATGTATCATTTACTTTTACGGCTTACTTATTTAAATTGTTTTCTAATAAAAGTAAACATTTTCCTCTGAGATCAATGTTTTCAAGAATATCTAGGAATTGCTGATGACTTACCATGTCAAAATTGATAAAATGTACAGACAATAGTTTCTTTCTCTAAAGCGTAATTTGCTTTTCTGTGAGAGCTGATTCTGCATCTTCAGTAGAGGTGTTTTCTGTAAAACTATATTGCTCTATTAGGCCATACTATATGATAATTACAGTTTTTAAGATCTAAAGATACGGTTATGAATGTTTTATCAATTTCAAAAATCCTTGTGACATTCTAGAATAGCAAGAAAAACTAACTAGATTCGCTTTGGTTTCCATATCTTTGAAAGAAGTAAAGAAAATATTCTTTTCGTGTAGAGCAAGGTTAATTTTGACTTTAGATTTAAAATAAAAAAAAAAAAATACAATGTGGCCTACGCCTTTGTATCATTTTTTTTTTATCTATAATATATAAAATTATTTCTGTAATATATATCTAAATAAATATTTAAGCATAATTACTAATTTAAAGAATAAATGACAATTAATTTATTACTTTCATAATCTTAAGAATATCAAATTTTACACTAACACTAGTATCCGGACGATATTCTCCAAAAGGACACTGGATAAAAGGGATCATCATTTCGACTAGTCTCAATCGGTCATCGAAACTTCTAGAGTTAGAATACGCGTAACGTAATGTTCGATGTTCTCGCTTTTTCCATGGTTTACCTTTCTTTGGGATTAGTAGGACACTGGGGCAAGTTCAACAAACTCTTTGGTTCACTGTTAGCGTTAGTATCGCAACGTACAGAAGCGATGCAGGCATATACGAAGAAATGGATGGATTAGATTTACATTTTGCATTTACGGCAGCGATTGCGATCTAGTAGAATACGTCGACAATTAACAGTTAATTAATTCTTCGTTCGGTTCGGTTTAAACTTTGATTTCTTAATAGAATGAATAGTTTAAAAAATTGGAATATACTGGTTTCTGATGATGCAGTAACCTTAAACAATTCTAATTGCACAAAGATATTAGGTTTATCTGAAAAATAATCGTGTAACAAATCACACACTTTTAACAATATTTTCTATTACAAAAAATAGGAATCGCCAGAACTGACAGCATCAATATTAGTTTTTTATTTATTAAATTAGCGATTTTTACGTGTATACGTCAGTATGGGGGATATTGAACATTCTAGTTTATAATATATTAGTTTGACATTTTTTTTTGACAGCGTCAAGTGAGTGCTCAAGTCATAATATGAGTAATTGTGTTTTTTTTTGTTATTTTTCATTATAATTTTTTATTGAACTAGTATTTAACTAAAACATTCGAGGAAATATGTAGTTTGCCAATATACGAGTACATAGAATAAAAATAAATGCAAGTTAGCATAGGCGTAGATATAGGGAATAGGGATTAATTTATTTAGCATTACTGGTTTAACTGGGTTTCATAAAAAAGGTACATTACGCCAAATATGGTCCTTTAAAATCGGCAATGTCTGTACAACAACGCGTATGCGATATTCTAGGAATTAGTGAAACCAAATTAAAAGGAGTATTACAAAATCACAATAGTGAACTGCCGAAAGAAGATCACCGCAAAACTCGCTTATCATTGAAAACGAAAGATATTCCAGATGGAAAGAAATTTGAAATTCGTGATACCATTTATCGAATGAGAGCCAACAAGGAACATGTGACCTTAAATACAATTCTCTCGGAATTAATAGATAGAAAATTTGACGACATTGGCAGAACAAGTATATGGCAAGTGATACATAATTTGGGTTTCAAATTTCAAAAGGAGGATAACAGAAAGGCCCTTTGTGAAAGAAGTTTTGTCGTGCACAAAAGACTTCACTTTTTAATAAAATATTCTAAATTTAAAGAAGAAGGGGCAAATTTTATATATTTAGACGAAACATGCATATTTTCTATGGGTGCAACCAAGAGAATATGGCAAGATGATAACGTAAAGTCCATCAAACATACCGATGGAGAAGGGAAGCGACACATAATGTGAACACAGAAATGTTTGTAAAATGGTTGCATGAAAAACTTCTCCCAGATTTACGTGAGCCCAGCGTAATTATTTTAGACAATGCACCTTACCATTCTGAAGTATTAAACAAAAGTCCAACGAATTCTTAGACTGTTGATAAAATTAAAGAATGGTTGACAAAGGAACATATACCATTTCCTCAATATATATTAAAATCAGAATTATTACGCTTGGCAAATATACACGCAAAACCAAAAACCTTTGTTGTGGATCAGATTATTGAAAGTTACGGTCATCAAGTTTTATGTCTGCCACCGTATCATTGCCAGTTTAATCCCATCGAATATATATGGGGAATAGCAAAACGATATTATGACAACCATATTGGGCCTAATGGTTATAGTGACGACGCAGTTCGGGAAACTTGGCGAAAAGCACTTTCAATTGCAACTCCGGAACTGTGGCGGAACTGTATATTCAAGTGAGAGAAACTAATAGAAGATTGGTGGACTCGTGAAAATAAAATAAACGAAATAAGTCCAATCATAATAACAATTAATGGTGATGACAGTGATAATGACGATTATGATATTTTGGATGATAATGACTGATTTTTATTTTTGTTGGCAAGTTCAATTTTTTATTTTTCATTTGAAATTCTCTATATGGAACAAATTTTTATGTTAGAAAATATTTTACTTGAGCTAAATAACCCTCTTATTATACACAAACCATATTTTCTGTGTGAAGTGTAATATAAAATTATTATTATTATGATTATAATAGCCACATTAGACTCCATTAATGAAGAAGTTTATTTCTGCTTTCAATTATACAAAAGATTCTTCATTATTATTTAATTAAAAAGTTGTACATTATGTTTCATTTCATTTAACCAGTTGATATTTCCCCAAAGAACGGGTCAAACTTTCGGGTACTTACCTGGAAATACCTATAAAATTTTTAATCCGAAACCCGCGTAAGTATAACGAACAGATTGTATGAGCTCTCTCGAAATAGTACGTCATTGTGTGTTGTACTCTTCAAAATAGTATATTAATAAATCTTATACCTACTTTAAAAAATTTCAAGGGTGTTTCAAGGTGAAAATGATGTTGAAAATTTTGTTTAAAATTTCCAGAAATGTTAGGAGTTATTTAAATTGTGTCCTAATTTTATTTTCCAAGTATTTATTTGATTGTCCATAAAATTTTATACATGGTATTCCTAAATGTCATGTCAATATTGAAAATGGTAAATTTTTGGCTTTAGGACTAAATTGTCCTATAAACATTGATCTAAATTTAATTAATTAAAGAAGTATGTTGTTAAAAAATAGTAATTAGGTTTTCTTTAAAAGAACACCACTGGACTTTTAACATTATCAAGTTTAAAATATCCTCTTAGTACTTACTACAAACAAATCGTCAAAAGAGTGTTTGGTATATTAATAAAAAACCCATATTTAAAAAATATCATTGTAAGACGAGAAATTACCCCCTTTGATTAAAAATATTACTCAGGAAAGTGGTAGAAAAAGTTAACTTTATGAGACATAAAGGACCTTCTCTACCACTTTTCTAAGCAATCTATAAACTCGTCGTTTCAAAATTTTTCAAAATGCTCTAAAATTTCTCAATTTTAAGAGGAATATTTTTAAATTTTAAAAATAAATGGTTACTCCTGTTATATTTATAGTGATTCAAAACCATGCAACCGTTAATTTCTAAAATCATTGCTACTAATAACCTCTTACAAAATATTAAGTTTCACAAAAAGCCGCAATAGGTTCTTCAGACTCGCATATGTACAGTCCACCTATAAGTTCAAATTTCCGAGCCACACAAACACACAATACAGAAACCAAATAAACAAATGGAATCGTTCAAAACGGCAGCTGGTGTCCTGAGACAGGCGACGTCTTTCGAAATTTTTCAAAATTGCTTGTCAAGTGGACATCATCAGTCAAAAAGACCGATGGTCCTAATCTCAAAAGCAAAGAAATTCTGGGTAAAATTAACAATTGTTAGAAACATTTTAGGAACGAAAGTCTGTAAATAATGGGTGGCGGTCAAACGGATTATGGATTATGGTTTACGGGGTTTAGAACCCCGTTTAGTATATTGGTAATTATGTGGTTATTTGGGGTAGCTGGTGCATTGATTGTTGTTACCTGTATGAAAGCATAAAAAGAACAGGAAAGAGATGTAGGAGTTTATCGTTATTTAAGTTTTCGTCGTTTTCCTAAATCATATTTCCTACTACAATAATAAGCCGAAAAATGTTGGAATTTTACTAACTGACAGAAAAAACCAGCTTCCAAGAATATTGTTTTGGATGCTGATCTACTCCTCTAAAGATCGTTGATATTTTTGTTGTTTGCTAACGTTATTGTCCAAAAATTAAAATATTATCTTGGTAGTCCAATCTCAACTATATTAAACAAGAATTAATTTTTCTCTAATCCGGTCACCAAAAATAATCCATTGTCTTATTCAAAAATACAAAAGAAATATCGTACGTTCGACATACGTGAATTTTTCCAAAAGTAAAAATATTTTTTGTAGTTCGGTCTTTACTAAGATAACTAAAATATTTTTCTATGACCACTTGGTAAAGTGAAACATATGGCACTATTTAATCGTATGAGAAGTGCCCTATATCACACGCGTGTGGATAAGAATCTACTTTCCTCATCAGCTGTCAAATGCATAATTTCCATTTTGACCTATATATTGTCTATATTAATAGTAAAATTAATTAACGATTAGATTGTTCTATAACTAGATCTTAGATATTTATTTTTAACAAATTCTTAAACTAATTTTAAAGTAATTACATTTTTTTTTGTTAATATACATATTTAATTAGATAATTCATGTGATTCATGTGATGTTGTACTATCGTACCATAAGTATTGTTTCAATATTTGGTAAAGTTATTAAAAAAATGATTAAAAAACAATTATGTGAGTATTTTGAATTAAACAACTTCTTCAGCAACTCCCAATATGGTTTTAGACGCTCTCGCTCTACTACACAGGCTGTTCTCAATGTTGTGAATGATGTAGTTGAGGAACTTGCGCAGGGAAATCACACAGCAGTAATGTTGTGCGATCTGTCCAAGGCTTTCGACTGCGTCTCTCATGATATTCTTCTAAAAAAGCTAAGCTTTTATGGAGTTAAGGGAATTCCGCTTGAATTAATAAATTCATATATCAGTAACAGACAACAAGCTGTGATGAGTTCCACAAGGTTCTGTCCTGGGCCCCCTTTTATTCATTGTTTATGTTAACGATCTAAGCCGTTTTATGCTACCTAATAAATCAGTTTTATTTGCTGATAATACAATACTCATCTTAACAGACAAAAATAATAAAAATTTAATTTCTTCGTTTGATGAAATTGCCGACAAAGCAAACACATGGTTCTCAACCAACAAATTAAAACTTAACAGTGAAAAAACTCAAAATATGCAGATATCAGCCAATAATCAAATTATCTCAAAATGTGAAACAAAAAACGTAAAATTACTTGGTATTACATTGGATAACAAACTCAATTGGTCGGCCCACATTAATCAGTTAAAGAAAAAACTTTCTAGTTCTTTGTTTATTCTTCGGCAGTTGAAAAAACTTACCAACTTAAATACCCTCAAAACTACATATTTCTCTCTCTTTCACTCGCATGTCAGCTATGGTGTACCACTTTGGGGAAACTCTTCTCAATCTATTCAAATCTTCCGGATGCATAAAAAGCTATCAGAATTATGGCTAACATTGGATTCAGAAAACATTGTCAACATTTTATTAAATTTAAAATTATGCCACTACCTACTTTATATCTACATCATACACTTGTTGAAATTCATAGGAAACAGTCTGTTTTGCTGAAACAGTCCGATATTCATAATTACAAGACACGTAATTCACATTGTATTAGAAATACTCGTTTTAGGTTATGTCTATCTGAAATAAATTCCCTAAATTATAATTTATTTAACATATTACCGCAGAACTTTAAAAATTTAAGTAATATAAAAAAATATCTATTGAGACTTGTTTTTACTCTGTCAATGATTATGTAGCTCATTTTCGGTCTGTATGAGACATCTCATTATCACTCTGCCTCATCACAATTTTAACCTTGATAAGTACCTAATAATTATTATTTTTATTTACATTGTTCAAATCCTGGTACTCTAATAATTATTGTTTTATTTATATTGTTCAAATTCTGTTACCACCTATGGCTTACTATAAACATAATGACTTATATAAAATAGTTAATAAAATTATTCTATTCTATTCATTGCGTAGAATGTATTTTAAACACTATAAAAATGTTTGAAATCTATATGTTGGTTCAAGAGTGTTTGAAGTACTTCCAACATTTCTACAGAATAGCTTTAAAGCTTTTTTTTCAATGCTTCAGATGAATAGTAACAGATATTCTTTTCTAAATTTGAAAAGAACTATATTCAAGCACTTATTGAAGATGGATTTGTTTAGTAAGTTCCTATCGAAACAATATATTTTATATTGTCTTCCATTACTGCGTGTTTACTAACCCAACTCTTCTTCGGAGAGGTAACTATTATTAAAACAATGTTAATACGTAACGGTTTGGCTTTTTTTACGACAGGTTTATAAACGGTACACATTCTTCTGAAGGTAATAATCTATGGCGGCAAGGTAGTCAATTCTATACTAGTTCTACCAGTGTGGGTACAAAAGAAGATATACAGGTGATGCTGTGTGTGAAGATGCCATGGGCGGAGAGCAGACATTATAAAACATTTTATAACAAAACTTGATCTCATTTTATATACAAAATTATTTATCACGATCCAGCCATTCAATAGGATAGGGTAGTATTTTCGTGAGATGAACTTATTAATAAGAATTCTTCATCCTGGTTGGTTATACATCGACATATTGTCATTATTTATCTGCTGTAGGATTTGTCCTCATTCTCTCCTTTTCAGTCATCCCCAGATTGTCAACTATTTTCTCCCATTTTTTTATTTATTCCAATAATCCTTTCATACCGCTTTTGAGTTCATCTTAATGTTATTTTAATTTTACTTTAATTTTTATTTACCAATGTAATTATTGTTCTTTCATTCTCCTGTATCTTTTTTAAATTACTCTAATTTTACTTTCATATTTGCACAAATCTTTTACATTCACTTTAAACGTCTTCTTTCTAATTTTATATGTTTTCTTTTCCATTTTATCTTTTCTTTTTCTCTTTAGTTTTATTTCATTTTCTTCTTTAATTCTTCAATATTTCTTTTTCTACATTGTTCATCCATCTTTCTTCCTTAACTTCTTTTTCTTTAATTTTTGTTTTTGTATCTTATATTTCTGCATTTACCTCTTTAGTTTACTTCTACTTCTTAGGCTTCTATCTATTTCTTCTTTATTTAATTCTAAATTTGATTCTATTTTTTTTATTTAATTCTAAATTTGTTTCTATTTTTTTTATTTATTTTATAATTTTCTATAATTTCGTCTACGAGTATTTTTTCTAATTGTTTCTTCTTTATCATTCTTTTACTTTATTCTAATTTATCCATTTTTTTGGCCATTTTTTATTTATTTCTTTTTTTTTAAGTTATAACTTTTGGTAGGTCCTTGTTTATAATTTTCATCACTTCTTCGTCTTTTTCAATTTCATTTTCCAGTCTTCCTGGGTTTTTCTTTTCTCTCCATTGGCCACGACGGGGCCCATTTTGCTATTATTTTTAAAAATTCTGTCGGATCCTTTTATCATAACATGTTCTTTCTACTTAGAACGCTGTGCTTTTCTGTATCTTATGTGAGTTTTCAGATCTTATAAGTATCTTGTATATAATTTTTTTTGTGATGAGTTTTCTTTCTGTTTCTCCCATAGGCTTGTTTTTCCTTAAGAGTCCTTCTTTTACTCGTTTACTTCCTGACTACCCTATTGTTGTTTCCAATTTGTGTTTCTGTGTTTTTACGATTTATAAATGATTACTGTCTTTGAATTTACAGGCTAAGATCATTCAGAGTATCTGTATTCAAGTTTTTAAATTATCAACAAATATATGTATTTTTTGATTTTTTTTGATTTATAGTTTTTGTAGAATTCAAATCAAACTCATAAAATTTCTCACTGATTAACATTTCCATATAGTCACTTAATAATTAATATAATTTGTTTAAACATTTAAATAACTTTATCTCCAATATTTTTTAATTACAATCATTTCCTAAAGTAATTATGACTGTGTATATTGCATTTTGATCTAATACTTTTTTCGCATTCTCAAAAGATGATTAAATTCGTTTTAACTTTATTACGAAACCGACATTATCATAATTATTGTTTTACACTATGTTTTGGGTTTCAAATTTAAAAATATTGTCAAGAAATTAAATAATTATAAAGACTTTATGAGACAATATGAGAAAATATTTGAATAGACAAAACGTAGGGTTGTATTGAGAGTCTTATCAATGTTAAAAAATATAAATACGTATTATCAAGAGCATCTACAAAAAAAATACCTGAATATAAATAATAAATGGACTATGTAAAAGAAGAAACAAATAAATTAATAAAGATATAAACTTTTCCCTTTGGTGGTTCAGAAAGAATTTTCATTATTTCGTAGCATGAATATTTGGATTCGTTTGGGGATTTTTAAAGAATTTATTTAAATTCTTACGTGCGCCACTGGAGTCCGTTCCGTCCAAGGTCTTTCTTATAAGGGTCGGGATTCTTTAGGCCGTCATCATCAATTTCGAGAGATTAAAGTACCGTTAGGTAACCTCTTTTCCATTTTGATTAAGTAACCCTTTTTCAAAACCTTTTACATCATATCTTAATGGGGCATTCTTCAGGAACCCCCCACCTGTATGCAGGTGAGAATAATCGTACACTACTTATGTACCTACTTGATGAACCGTTAAATGATATGCCTGCCCCATAGCGATGCATGTAGGTACATCGGAAAGGTAGGTATAATAGTGTTATTCGATTGTTGTTTTTTGTAATTAGCTAAAGTAACAGTTTTAGTATGACGAGGGTGATAGATAAAGAAAATTCATTAATTAGAATATACACAAAGTAAGACAAGAGTCTTGTACTTACAAATTATTGTGTTTATGTTGATTTAAATTACTCAGCAAGTCTTCGACAAATGTTCTTCTCCTTAAACTTCGAGTGTCAAGTTTTTTTTGGGATTAGAACACTATTAATTTTTATATATGTGTCAATTTGAAATTGAGTTACCACATTTATAAAAACATTTACATTAGGGTGAGAAAATTTAAGAAATTACCCACAGCCACATCGAGAATATCTTGTATGACAGCTTAGTAGAAAGTTATTTGAGATATGCTATCATTGTGTGGTGTTGTACTTCACAAATATATTTACAACCACTTGAAGTTCTACAAAAGACATTCCTAAAAATCTGATTATTTGGTGCAGTAAATATTACGGATCAGAAAAAATTAATATATTATATTAATATTAAAACACCTTTTTAACTTATCAGATCATATATAGAACAAAGCAAAAACTACTCCATAATTTTTCTCGTACTTAGAAATCAGTAGGATATCAATTGTATCAAGGCCAAAAATTATATGTACAATATTCTAAATACATAAAAAGAAATTTAATTTTTTTATAAAAATTAAAAACTAGATGTAATATCCAAAATTGTTTCAAATAAATGATTTTATTTTGCCTTTTATATATCAATTTAAATTTAGATATTTTGATTTTAATTGTATTCACCCTGCAGATTACATTGTTTTATTTACATACTAATTATAAGAGCTAGGAATATATGCAAACCGCTATAATTTGCATATGTTGCATATATATATATATATATATACAATTTTTGATTTTGAATGCATATATTGACATTTTGTTAATTTTTTGGCATATATCTGACGTAATAATTGGCTGGACATATTAAAATTATGAGTTTTGGACCAAAATAATATTTTGTGAAATGCCTTTACAGGTCGATTTCCTAAAATTTTGAAGGATTAACTTTTCCCTGTAATAAATTACGGTTAATGGTGTAGATACTTGAGAGGATTAAATTATAAACACCCTCCTTAAACCAACAAATTTTGCTAAATATCCTTTCAGGTAGTTGTATTAATATCTTCAAATTTCTAATTGACTCAGTTTACTTTCAACTTCATTTCAGTCTTTATTGTTGTGTTGTGTTACCAAAATGGCAAAATTAATTGAGTCGTGGATAAAATCTTGTTCAGATTTTATTTTATATTTTATTTTGACCTTTCACAAAGGTAAATCAAACGACAATAAAATATTATTTCAACTCACAGTTAAAAAAAAAGTAGGGCAACTTTACAACGTACGCATTTATTTAATTTAATTAAAACTTCAACATCTACAGGAATTTATTTGTTTTAGATTCCATGTAAAAAAAAGTTTCAAATCGACCAACACGCGAAAACACCCTCACATATAGCAAAGCAGAAATCTAAAGATACTCGCAGACAAAGTCAACTTCCCTTGAAACAATATTTAGAATCTGGATCGCTTAGAAGTGAACAAGCTATTTTTAATGAAGATTTATGCAAAGCTTTAGTGACTTCGAATATCCCTTTAATACGATTAAATAATCCAAATCTCCGATCATTTTTGCAAAAATACTGTAAATTTAATATTCCAGAGCAAAGTATATTACGCAAACGTGGTGTTGACAGTTTATACATTGAGATTCGTGAAATAATTCGTGAGATTACCATTGGAAACCATTTCTGCATTATTGTGGATGAAACAACAGACTCTTGTGGTCGATATATAGCCCATTTAATGATAGGTTCATTACGCGAAGAAAACTTAATCCATGTTACATGTTTGGCTCATGGCCTTAACGGGTGGCACAAAATTGATCGAAAAACATTTGATCGAATTGGAAATTTGATCGAAAATATATTTTATCGAATGGAATTTGATCGAAAATACATTTGGTCGAATAACATTTGATCTAAGATATATTTTATCGAATAACATTTTATCGAAAAGACAATAGATCGAAAATTCATTAGATTGAAAGGACAATATATTGAAAATCAACATTAAAAATAGTAAAATATCAAACGATACCATTCAACCGTCCGTCTAATCCGTACTACCAGGGAACCTAAACTAAGCGGCTATCAAAATTAGGTACTAATGACAAATTTTTCAATAATCTCAAATGATAGCTACCTCGTTTAACAAATGTTATCCTTACAATACTGTTAATTTAAAAATAATTATTTTAGAGCTAAACGGTCATTTATCTTTATTTGGATTAAAAAAATAAAGAAAACCTAACCTATTTACTTAACCTGTACGGCTTGGAGCTATTTAACTGAATTGCTCTGACACAGTTTAGGTAAGTTAGTTAAGTTTTAGGTAAGTTGGTTAAGTTTTTAAAAAACCTAACTGACTTACCTAAGCTCTGTTAGAACAATCAGTCAAATTGCCCCAGGCCGCACAGGTTAGGTAAATTAGTTAGGTTTTCTTAATTTTTATTTATTTTTATAAAACTTAACTAACTTACTTATGATTCTAGGCCGCACAGGTTAGGTAAATTAGTTAAAAAAATTTTTTCCATTTTTCTTATTATTCTATAATTTTATCAATTTCTTTTTCTATCAAATCTATTTTCGATCATTATTCTTTTCAATCATTTTTCTGTTCGATCGTTTTTCTTTTCGATCAATTGTTATTCAATAAAATGTTTTTTCGATCAAATGTTTTCGATCAATTTTGTGCCACCCGGCCTTAACAGAAGAAATTAGGTCTAAGTTTCCTTTAATAAATGATTTAATTAGTAATGTAAAAAAAATATTTCTTAAAGCTCCTCTAAGAACTCAATTGTACAAAGAAAAATTTCCTGAATTACAGATGCCACCGGAACCTGTGATTACTCGGTGGGGTACCTGGCTTAAAGCTGCCTTTTTTACGCAGATAATTATGAAAAAAATTAAAGAAGTCATATTTGATTTTGATGATTCATCTAAGGGAATATCTAATACAAAGAAGTTGTTTCAAAATAACATACTACCAAAGCAATTATTGTTTTTAAAAAATTATGCATTTGTACCCAAAATTATATTAGATTTAAAACAAAAATATTTACCTTTGGTGACTTCCGTAAATGTAATTAAGACGTTTGAATCAGAGTGTAAAAATGTCCAGGGCGATATTGGAAAGACGATTTGTCATAAATTTTCAAATGTAATTTTAAAAAATGAAGGATTTATTGTTTTAAGAAACCTTGCTAATATTTATTCTGGTAACTTTGAAGATATTAATACTATTCATCCAGATATTTCAGGAAAATTTAAGTTTGCACCTATTAGTTCTGTAGATGTCGAAAGGAGTTTTTCTTTGTACAAGTACATACTTACTGATAGGAGACAATAATTTAATACAGATAATTTAGAAAAACATCTAATTGTTCATTCGTTTTATAATAATATTGATTTGTAAATTAAATTAGTTAATAATTAAATAATTATTAAGTATTATATTAGGTATTGTAAAATAAAACAAATAATAAATATTAATAAACTATTTCGATCAAATAACAAATTACTCTTATTGCATAAGCTCTGCATATTTTTCAATTTTTTACGCATATATTGAAGTATTTTGCGACATATATATGCGCATATTTAACTACTTTTTGGGTGCATATATTCCTAGGTCTAGTCATGAATAAATGCATATTCTTAATTTTTTAGCTTACAAATGTGTTTTAGTAATATTTGTTGCTTTTGATTAGGTTAGTGCACACTTATAGAAGATTAAAAAGTGTAAAAATATTATGGTTTTACTTAATCTTTATGGAAAAAGTGACAAAATTACTGTCCCTAATATCGAAGGTAGCCAACAAGTTTTTTTCTACAATTTTAAAAAATTTCTAAATGTGCTAGAAATCAAATTTTAAATAATAATTTTTTACTCGTTATTTTTTAACACCAGAAAAAATCAATATTTTATTAAAAAAATACAGGGTGTCCCAATGAAAAGTAGCCCGTTTCCATTTGATAAAATTTGGTTACGGTGAATTTAAAAGAGGAGATTTTTAAAAAACACCCTGTATAGGTAATACATAATTTTAGTCACTGAAGCAAAACTTATAGCAAATAACACATAACGTTTCTACGATTTGTTTAAAAGTCTACTAATTATATTCAATTAATTTTAAACATTCTTTTTTTATTCTCAAAATAAGTGCATTTTTATGGGTACTTATTGAAAATTATTATTTAAAAAAAATATTGTAAATGTTGATTATATATATTTCAAAGATGTTTTAACAAATCTAATTTCAATGATTTCTTTTTTTTTTGTCAGATTTTCCGTTCCAATAATATTGATTTTCCCCCCGAATTCACATGCAATAATTACAAGTAGAATTATAAACAGTGAAAATTAAGATTTGTAAACTAAAACAGCTCAGCAATTTTTTAAAAAATTAGTTTAATTTCGCTTGAGATCCAACAACGAGACCCTCTAATCATTCCGCATCCAATCCAAGTTTTACAACCAAAACAAAGACTTCTGCGGCATTAAAGAAGGGCGAGCATAAAATTTTGATAGACAATCTCATTTTCTTGTTACGTTCGAACGATTTTTCATTGTTATTATATGCACCTGAGCAATCCACGGAACACGCAAGTCCTTCATGATCCGCGACGCCATGCCGGCGAAATAGGAGCACACACAAGTCAGTTATGAATTGGCCATGTTGCCAAAGGTCCTCGCGGAAATTCTTTGACATCCTTTTTTGCTTTTGTCGCATCGTATTTTGACGCAAAAATGACATTTAAAAAAATCTTGTATGCCAATATTTGTCTATTGAATAAACAAAAAATTAAACCATGTTTCAGCTTCAAGCTTCTCTAACTAATATAACAGAATAATATTTGTTTAAATAATTGTATAATTTTTTTACCAAATATTCCACTAATAGTTTAGTATGCAAGAATCTGTAATTATCATTATATGAGAGTTGCATTCATAATTTTTTCTACGACATAAATTTATCAGGATACACTATTTTAATTTTTAATAAGGATGGTATTTTCTTTGCTAGTTTTATAATTTTACCGCTATTAAACTATCGCATACATTTTTTTTTACTTTTTTAATTAACGATATATAATAAAGGAGTAGAAAAAAAACCATTAATTTATTTAAAAATAAACCTAATTTTTATTCAGGAATTAAAACAAAAATCTTTATACAATGTAATATTTAAAATATATAAAATAATTACTTAGTTTTGTTTTTGTATTAGAAAATAAAAAATATGTAACAATAAATAGTAAAAAATAAATATTTAATGTTACTTTTTCATATGCATTATATTTGGATTCATTTTTTTTCCAATTTTAAAATATTGATCAAAAAAATTAATATTCCGCAGAAGTAGCGAAATTATCGTGGACTTGGCAACGTAGCACCAGACAGGTGGGAGTAATAGTAGGGGAAAATCGTAATGTGCCGGTCAATGAACTCTTGGTCCCAATGTTGTCATCTCAGTTAGGCCACCATTCAAAGGAAGAAGAATTGTAGCAATTGGTCATGATAGATGTCCTTATTCTTTTTTCGATATTTTTCAAAAATATTTTATATTTGTCGGAACATTTATTCTAGGTATCGTTTAAAAAATATAAACGCATTTTTTTTGGCTATTCAGTTAAATAGTACATGAGCGTAGATGTAGAAAAATTCTTAAGACGCGAAAATTGTTTGGCGAAGTAAAATATTTAAAGATTGAAGATTAATAATACTGAAGTGCCAATAACAATTTTTTCATCAATTATTAATAGTGTAAGATTATTATCACACTGGTATGTAAGGTAGCCCTGGAACAATAACCATCGTTTGCACAAAAGACAGAGAGTGCTTTTGATGTACTTACTGGTATGATGTTCTTGTCTTTGGAGAAACCTTGTTCATCACAATTTTTCATAGGGAATTTTACAAGCTAAATTCTATGGTGTCAACACTCAGATTGGTCTAAACAGCAATTTTTCAAATATAGGCAATGGCCGGTCTGGAGTTAATAAATTTTTTCATTTGCAATATTTCTGTCAGTTTGCTTCTTCTCTTCTCTCAAGTTTTGTTTCAGGGTTTCACTCGTAAGGGGGTGAATTGAAAATACATATTATTTTTTTGCTTTTATGATCATTATATATAAATTTTTAACTTACATTCCTTTTATGAGTCAATAAGTTTTATAATCAATTTGTAATTTATCAAATAATAATTCAAATTTTCTTCATGAAGTTGGTAAAAATCTTGACAGCTTCTTGTTAGCTATCATTGTCAAACATCTATTAAATTTAATAATAGGACCTGTAAATTTTTTCCAATAACAATACTATTGGAATAATAATATATTTTTCGTATATTATATTGATATTTTATTCAAAAATTTGTGTTCAATCGGCGCCACTGCTCCATAATGCTTTAATTCGGTTGTCTAGTTAACTTAAAGCTTAGACCAATAACCGTCAAGCAGTCAAAAGTGTTTATAGAAAATTACGTATAGTGTAGGTCAAACGCGCGTTTTTAGGCCAAAAGGCCAGTAGTGCGAAAGCCAAGCGCTCATTGGTCAGCCATCGATACTGACCTGATTTAAGTCAGTCAAAGTGTTCGGTCGGTGCATTGATTAGGTAGCCGCCAATCGTATGTCTATAAATGAAAGGAAGCGCTGGTTGCTTGCATTGTGTACGTTGAATTTTTTTCGGTAAATGTATCGATAACAAAATATACATTGAAAGATTGTTTCAATTTTGAATTTTATTCTTTCCAAACTAACATTTAAAATTGAATTACATATACAGTGTGAAACATGATTCAAATAAAAGTTTTATGATTTGAAAAAGGAATAATTCAAAAATATTTTTAGATATACAGAGTGCCATGTGTTTGTCTGAGAAATAATAATTTTTTTTTTATTTGAACACCCTGTATTTTATTTCAATTTTAGAATGACGTGGTAATGCTCTATTCAACCCTAGAATATTTTTTTTTTTTATTCAAATCAATATTTTACATTTATACATTTTATTTCCCTATTTCTAAATTTAATAAAATTTCTTTAATTTTTTTCCATATAAGTGATGATGAAGATAAAATAAAACAAGAATTTAGTCTCCGTGCAAAACCACTGGCTTCTTCTTGTTTATTTATTTGACTGACTGTTCCAATTATTTGTTAAAAAATGAGTACAGTCTGTTCGCTATACTTACGCGGGTTTCGGATTAACAAAATTATGCAAATTAGTCATTGACAACCAGTTCCAATAAGCCTCTTCCCAAGAAATTAGGTAAAATTGCCCTAATGGTCAGATTTAAATTAAAATAACATTAGGGTAGGTACTAAATTTATTACAAATATTGCAGTTGAATTGATTCTTTGCAAGTGTTGACATTGTATGTATATTGTAAATTTAGTAGAAATTTTAAAAATGCCTAGACGTGTGTTAGATGTAGATAGTCTAATTTGTAGTGTACATAAGTATTTTATGGATGAAAAAGAAAATGGCGGTCCTTTAAAATTGGTAATGTCTGTACAACAACGCGTATGCGATGCTCTAGGAATTAGTGAAACCAAATTAAAAGGAGTATTACAAAATCACAATAGTGAACTGCCGAAAGAAGATCACCGCAAAACTCGCCCATTATTGAAAACGAAAGATATTTCAAATGGAAAGAAATTTGAAATTCGTGATACCATTTATCAAATGTAACCTTAAATACAATTCTCTCGGAATTAATAGATAGACAATTTGACATTGGCAGAACAAGTCTATGGCAAGTGATACATAACTTGGGTTTCAAATTTCAAAAGGAGGATAACAGAAAGGCCTTTTGTGAAAAAAGTTCTGTCGTGCACAAGAGAATTAACTTTCTAAGAAAATATTCTAAATTTAAAGAAGAAGGGGCGAATTTTATATATTTAGACGAAACATGGATATTTTCTAGGGGTGCAACCAAGAGAATATGGCAAGATGATAACGTAAAGTCCATCAAACATACCGATGGAGAAGGGAAGCGACACATAATTTTACATGCAGGAGGGAAATCGGGTTTTATAGAAGAACTATCACGATAATATGAACACAGAAATGTTTGTAAAATGATTGCATGAAAAACTTCTCCGAGGTTTAAGTAAGCCCAGCGTAATTATTTTAGACAATGCACCTTACCATTCTGAAGTATTAAACAAAAGTCCAACGAATTCTTGGACTGTTGATAAAATTAAAGAATGGTTGACAAAGGAATATGTACCATTTCCTCAATATATTAAAATCAGAATTACGCTTGGCAAATATACACGCAAAACCAAAAACCTTTGTTGTGGATCAAATTATTGAAAGTTACGGGCATCAAGTTTTAAGTCTGCCACCGTATCATTGCCAGTTTAATCCCATAGAATATATATGGGGAATATCAAAACAATATTATGACAACCATATTGGGCCTAATGGTTATAGTGACGACGCAGTTCGGGAAACTTGGCGAAAAGCACTTTCAATTGCAACTCCAGCAGTGTGGCGGATCTGTATATCCAAGTGCGAGAAACTAATAGAAGATTGGTGGACTTGTGAAAATAAAATAAACACAATAAGTCCAATCATAATAACAGTTAACGGCGATGACAGTGATGATGATGACGATTATGATATTTTGAATGATAATGACTGATTTTCATTTTTGTTGGCAAGTTCAATTTTTTTATTTTTCATTTGAAATTCTCTACATGGAACAAATTTTTATGTTAGAAAATATTTTATTTGAGCTAAATAACCCTCTAATTATACATAAACCATATTTTCTGTGTGAAGTGTAATATAAAATTATTATTAGGTTTATAATAGCCACATTAGACTCCATTAATGAAGAAGTTTAATTCTGCTCTCAATTATACAAAAGAATCTCCATTATTATTTAATTAAAAAGTTGTACATTATTTTTCATTTCATTTAACCAGTTGATATTTCCCCAAAGAACAGGTCAAACTTTTGGGTACTTACCTGGAAATACTCATAAAATTTTTAATCCGAAACCCGCGTAAGTATAGCGAACAGACTGTATACATAAATTGCTTTTTCTACCTATTGTAACTAAAGATGATGTAAATATGTATAACTGTTATACGAGTATGGTAAATAAACATTATTATATTATCATGAAACACTTGGTATAAGGTAAACAATAAAACGTTTCCACAATCGGTAATTCAAACAATTACAGATGATGTAATTCAAACAATTATGAAATAATTAAATTTCATCAAAGTTCTGCATCATCTAATTTCACAAACAATTAACTACTTTGCCACACTGTAATATTTTTCAAAAATGGCTAAATACTGTAGACCATTCTTAAATAAAATAAAATACAGAGGGTGTTCCATTTTAAAAAAATATATTTTTTTTTATTTGTCTTTACATATTTTCCACATTTGCGTTTTTCCATCTCTTACGGTTTTTCTATTTCTACTAAGTTTTTGCTCTTTTCTCTACTGCTTTGTTGTTGATTTCGTTCATTTTGCAGCACCTCGATCCGCACGTCTGGCAGCAAATATTCACTCGTTATACAAAATAACTGGTCACACAAAGAAATATTTTAGTATGATTTATATAATCACTTTTTCGGGTAATCTAGAATCTAAACAAACATTAATTTTATAGACGAACCCTCTTTGATTGTTAAGGGATTTTTTTTAAATTCATTTCCGTAAAGAAAGACAATAATTTTTAAGAGCTGTCAAATTTGAATGCAAAAACCGACTTTGATGCAAAGTCTAAATTACACCATACAACTTTGGCGTTCACATTTTATACAAGAGAAAAGGACCAACCCAAAAATAGAACCCTGTGGAACTATCGAAAATCAAAGTCGATTTTTAAGGGTTGATTATCACTAATAGGTAGTTGTATGTGCTACAAACTGATTTTAATAAATATAGTAATTTAATTATGATAAATACAAATATTGATGCTATACTGCCGAAGTAACCGATTGCCCAATAATTTGTCAATAATACATTTTGTGATTCCTTATTTTAAATAAAAATATGTTTGGATATAAAATGTTTTTTCAAGTATAGTTAAGAATTTATTAACACGCCATTACACATAAAAAATTTACATTTTACGTACTTTATATGAAAAAATACAAACCAACGATTTTAAATTATATTTTTTAAATGGAGAAAATTTGTACCCTAGAAAACTTCAATAATAAAGGTACGCAAACGTTTATTGAACTTTATAAGAACGCATTTATAGTAAGAAAATTGAAAAATCGTAGAGATGATAGTTAAAGTTGCAAGAGGGAGGACCCATTGCCTGCAAAATCGATCGAATTTTCCCGACTTGCGTGACGGTTACCATGGAAAGTGTTGGCCCAGGTCATGAGGGGTCAAACCCGGACCTTCCGCATTCATGTCTCTCCCGAAACTGCTCGGGGTTGTTGAACTCGCATTTCGTTTGTTTACGACCGCTCTTGGGGATGATTTTCCATTCATGGATGGATTGATCTGGCTGTATCGCAGATATATCCGAGTTATTGCAGCAGAAATAAATAATTCAGTAAACTTGATCCGGAAATAGTTGTGGAATACATGGAACTGTTGGAAAGTACCTACAGATTTGATATTTGGTAAAACAAAAGAACCGAGGCTTTGAATTTAAATTTTATAACAAATAAATTCAAAAATGTGCCTATATTTACATTTAAAAATAATTTTAAAAAACAAAAATTGTACCAAAAATGGAGCTGTCCACTTCTTGGAGTAAATTACCCACTCACTAGGGGACGAGGATATTGTGATGGAGACAAAATAGCAAAATATTAAAAACTGCCATAAAAGCTAGAAAAAAATATCAATAAGATATCAGATCTGGAAATATTGTAAGCTCCTTTATACCAACCCTTTTGTTATCATGGGTGCATTTATGTTTTACAAAATGGAATAAATAAACACTTTATTCATTTAACATTCTCTGAACATTGTTTTGAAAAGTTGCTTTCTACTTTAGTAATACAAACTTGACAGTTCAGATTGAAGTATGTTAAATTTTTCCAAATTAATGCAGTTCATTTAAATCTTTGCACTAGTTTGTATGACAATATTTAAGATTTTTCTCAATCAAAACAGAATATTATTTTGCCTTTTTGAGATTGTATACCTAGTTTTTTGGCAATAGGAACTATTCACTTAAAATAAATAGAATTTAAAACTTTTATGTCCCTTTAGAAATTTGCATATTTTTTATTTATTTGCATCGGTTTCCGTGTTAAAAATTCATTCGCTATTGATTATTCTTCAACATGCAAGGAGCTCAATTTATAAACACTGTAGGTACAAATCGCTTTACTTGATAAAATCATCGCCTTTTGATAATCGTAAATGCTAGACAATTATTATGTTTTACGATTATTTGGGGTTCTGAGAATAAACACATTTTCAAGAAGAATTTATTCACATATACAGTTTTCTAATTATCAGAAGTACTTTTTTGACATTGCTTGGGAGCCAGGCCGGGCCCCAGGACAATTCCCTAGATCGGGTCCCGTGACAAAAAAAAACTTGAACCAAAAACTGTTCCTCTTCTACTGAAATAGAATTTTTTCTAAAAAAAAAAGTCCTCACATTAAAAAACTATTCTCCCTATTTTAATTACTTCTTCTTCTAAAAAGCCGGGCCCCCATTTAAGCCCGGGCCCCGGGAATTGCTCCCGGCTACCCCCCCCTCTAGTCGGCCCTGTTAGGAGCTATAAAAACACTCTTGGGGTGGCACTAGGGGGAAATTTATGCGGAATTTCTTGTACACATCTGATCGAAAGTCCTGCAATCTCCTTAGATGTCCCGAAATTCATTTTGAAGTTGCGAAATTATCTTAGAAACATATATTAATGATATTAATAATAATTATTAATAATATCAATAATATTAATAATATTAATAATATTAATAATATTAATAATATTAATAATATTAATAATATTAATAATATTAATAATATTAATAATATTAATAATATTAATAATATTAATAATATTAATAATATTAATAATATTAATAATATTAATAATATTAATAATATTAATAATATTAATAATATTAATAATATTAATAATATTAATAATATTAATAATATTAATAATATTAATAATATTAATAATATTAATAATATTAATAATATTAATAATATTAATAATATTAATAATATTAATAATATTAATAATATTAATAATATTAATAATATTAATAATATTAATAATATTAATAATATTAATAATATTAATAATATTAATAATATTAATAATATTAATAATATTAATAATATTAATAATATTAATAATATTAATAATATTTTTAAAACGTTTTTTTTTTCTCAAAATTTCAAATGGCGTGACATAATTGTGATTTTTTAGGTAAAAATAGTCACTTGGTGGTTACGTAACGTTTTACTAGGGGGAAGGGGTACAGAAAAACGTTACGGTGCGTTGCATGGGGGGAGGGGGGGTTAAAAATATCCAAAAATTGCGTTACGTAATACTTGAATGCTCCCTTACTAATATGTTCTGTACTGTAATATTATTAATATTATTAATATTATTAATATTATTAATATTATTAATATTATTAATATTATTAATATTATTAATATTATTAATATTATTAATATTATTAATATTATTAATATTATTAATATTATTAATATTATTAATATTATTAATATTATTAATATTATTAATATTATTAATATTATTAATATTATTAATATTATTAATATTATTAATATTATTAATATTATTAATATTATTAATATTATTAATATTATTAATATTATTAATATTATTAATATTATTAATATTATTAATATTATTAATATTATTAATATTATTAATATTATTAATATTATTAATATTATTAATATTATTAATATTATTAATATTATTAATATTATTAATATTATTAATATTATTAATATTATTAATATTATTAATATTATTAATATTATTAATATTATTAATATTATTAATATTATTAATATTATTAATATTATTAATATTATTAATATTATTAATATTATTAATATTATTAATATTATTAATATTATTAATATTATTAATATTATTAATATTATTAATATTATTAATATTATTAATATTATTAATATTATTAATATTATTAATATTATTATTATTATTATTAATATTATTAATATTATTAATATTATTAATATTATTAATATTATTAATATTATTAATATTATTAATATTTACACATTGAAATAGTCATGATAGAGCTTCTGTGTAAACATAAAATTGAATAAATAATACTACCAACGTTTCTATTAAAAACAAAAGAAATATTTCCATGAGAAATGGTTTTTCCTAAACGAAATCGTTTTAGTTCTTTGATACAGTCTTTAGCGAAATAACCCAAATCTCGTTCGACGACGCAGTGTCACTGAACTACCCTAACCAGCATCAACTGCTGCTGCTGCCGAAAACCCAATATTCCTGTAACTTTTCCGAGAGAGTTCTATCAAAACAAAATAAAAGTGAAACTGCAGAAAATCAATAGTAGTTCAACGAACTCGAATGCTGCTTTCCGCCCGGAAAATCCCGGATCTCTCGGAAAATAGTCGGGAAGGTTAGTTATGCATGGTTTTGGGCATAACAGCAGGAACAATGTTATTGTATATTATTATTGCAGTAAAACAATACGTTTAATAATAGTACAATATACATAACAACAAAGCAAGTTCAGGAATTACCAGTAAAGTTTGAGTATGTTTCCTATTAAAATCAGTGTGGAACAAAGTATCTCAGATATTGTAGGTAGGAAATGCGAGTATTTAATTGTGAAAAGCTGAAAAACCACACACAATGGGGCATGTTCAAAAATTTTGAATTTTTTATGAATAATTGAGTTCAAAATAAAGCTACATTAAAATTTTTTTTATCTATTCATTTGCCCGAGTTATTAATTTTTTTAAATGTATGACTTCACCGGGAATAGACCAATAGGAACTAGCCACACAACGTTCTAAAATATCGTTAAACAAATATCTTTTAAATATAAAATATCAAATGTTTTTAAAAGTATTATTTATGTTTAAATTTTCACCATAAACAAGAAAATGGAAATGCGGCAGCACTGCATGTGTCATCTGTGAATAAAGAATTTTTGTGTTGTCAATCGATAATTATGCAATTTTGATGTTTTTATAAATATTATGAGTATGAAAAAATGTTTCCTCCCAAGATGTGATAATGATTTACATTTTACATTGATTATTAAAAATATTTATTAGTGTTGCTAGAAATATGAAAAGACGAAAATTATTATCATTACACAGAAACACTTCACGCAACAGTTAAATTATTTTGTTGAGGTTTGTATCTATACTCTTTATTAAAATAAAAATGTTTTATTGTAATTTAATTATTCAATTATCTACCATTGTAGTAACGATGTTTCTTCTTTTTTTTAGATACCAGATGATTTTGAAAACTGTTCATTTTTTAAATGATGGGTACACCTTTACATATAAGAAGTGGGTCGGTAGTAAATATCTCCACAGTTCTTGTTATTCACTACACAAGAGTCAGCTCACTGATTCTACCAAAAAAGAAAAACAGAAAACAAAAAAAACGTTGACTGGAAAATAACCTTCTACTAGAGGCATTTTTCATCTCTATTTAATAAACATACACCAGATCTTTAAGATGCAGTAGCAATTTCTGACATTGCCCCCTTCGGTTAATTTAAAATGAGCCTACTATAAGTTCGAAGGTGTGTATCCTAAAACCCCCTCTGCAAGAACTTGCCACGAAACCTCCTGAAAGTTTTAAAGATAGTGAAGTTTTGTCTGAATCGGAAGAAACATCTTTAATATCTGATTCAGAGGGATTTAATAATGAACAGGATCTTCAAAACCAATGAACTCTCAAAATTGAAAATAAACCAAAGGTATATTTAGGATTGCCCAACAGTGTTTTTAAAATCCTCAATATTCATGAGAAGGAAAATGTAGCTTACATAAATCTTTTACATTTCTGTGTGAATTAGTGGTATTTTTAACTTAAAAGAAGTCATTTTGTAAGATTAAATACCAAATATATATATATTTGTTTTGATTAATTTATGACATTTCATAGATTATAATAATTGTATGTAATCAAAAATGTAAAATCTGTGAAAATTTTATTAATTAACCTATTATTAAAAAATAAAAATACCTGAATAAGATAAACGAAGTAAAAACACTTTATTTACAAATAATAAAAAATATATACACAAGCCCTAACAATAATGGAGATGTCAAATTAAAATGTCCTCTACAAATTCATTATCAAATTCAACTTGTTATCGACTTCATTATTTACTTCAAATGTAGAAGAAACAATGCAAAATACTTTATGTTCATGTGTAATTATTCCGTTTACTGGGCAAATATCTCCTTTTCTCAAGTTATTCATGGGAAATCGCATTATCTTCCTATACTTGCTTGGCAGATCTATAAATAATAAAATATTTAATAATGTGATGATTTTTTTAATATTTTCAAGAGTACATTTTTATGGATTCCTATTTTTTTCTATTTTTATTACTTTTCTATGTTCCAAATTATTTCATAAAATATTATCGTAGATTTATTCATGTAAATACTAGACATGTGTATAATAGTTGTAACAGAAAGAGTTTGTATATTTACAAAAAGTAGTCTTTCATTCACAAAAATGTACTTATATTACAATTATTTACAAGACATATAACAAGTAGGTAATCGTCGACCAAATAAAAATAGTATTACAGTAAATACATGTGCACTACCCTTCTAAATAGTTTTAAATGTTATTTAGTTTTAATTTTTGAGGTAGGCAAATTGTATGAACTCGTTTTATACAATAACAAATTTACTATTTCTCAGGTAATACATAAATGAAGTAAAGGGTAAAGGTAAAATATTTATTTTTGAAAAACTGTTACTGTTCGACAACCCTAATGACCTGAGATAAACATGTTTTTACTATAAGGTGTATTGCTCCATATAAACTGTAACTACTATTGAAACAAATTATAAATAAAGTCTTACATACCTTTCTGTCTTTTATAAACTGAGTATTGTTAACAAATGCAGTAATCATCTCGGTAATCATATCTTGGTTTACAATGGATAAAACACTTGAATCAACTTTTATAAATCCAGCTGACAAACTCATATTAATAATAAAATTAAACCAATTAGCAAAGACAGAAGAAATAAATGTAGAATTGCGAAAAAAAGTATACAAAACAAAAAACGAATGTTAAGTTAGGTGGTCTAGGTTGTGTCAATTTTAAATGTCACTTAGATGTGCGTTCACTTCGACATTCTGTGTGTTGGTTTGTTCGTTGGCTTGGTTCTGTATAACAAAACAAAACTTTGACACAAGCTGATTGGTCTATTCTCGATGACGTACACATTTCAAATTTTAAATTTAAATTGGTTTTAATTTAAAAACTTTTGGCTTTTTAACAAACTGATTATGTAAAATAACTTGTATAGCGACTAACTGTTATATACAATATAATTTATAAAACAGCATATGAACATATGTGAACATGACCCATTGGTGATCCTTTAATTTAGATGGCAGTCTCTGTCCTGGATTGTGGGCAGTAGTACACAAGTTTTTATTCGTATTTCCTTCGTCCTATCTGGCGGGGCGTGGATTAAGTGCAGTAACTAATTTACTGTCAAAGAAAAGGAACAGACACATCACTGAACATGACGTTAATGAAATTGGACATTAACAATTTGTTAAAACTCCATCAGCCTCAATCATCTAATTATTTTTTTTGTTTACTATTAATTTTGTGTTTATCTCATTTTTTATTTCTTATTTATTATGTTTGTTTTAAAAACTTTAATAAACAATTTTATTGTACATTTGGTTGTCATTTTATTGATTTCTACTTTACGATTTTTAATAGATAAATAAGCAAATAAATAAGGCATCGATAATATGCAACAATATTTGAATAGTTCATATAAAAAATACCACTTGTTTTTTATTTAGATTTTTGTAAAAAATATAATTTTTAGTTAAAATTTTTTTATTTTTTTCGGAGGGGCGCTGGAATTTTTTTTATTCTAAAGGGTGCAGCGGGTAGAAAAGATTGGGAACCTTTGCTAGAAGAACTCGTCATTATACATTATTCCATATTTCACTGTTATATATCTTACCACTAGGACTCAACTTGTGACTATGTGTCATCTAGCAAATTACTACATCATAGTTGATATGGATTGTACTCTTTTCGTAACATCCTTCTGCAGTAAATTATAAATATCCCAGTTTAGTATTAGCGGTTTTACCTCTATTGTTAAATGTAACAGGTGTATTTGTTTTCTTGACTCTTATTATTTAAGATAATATTGTTAAGTTATTAATATTATTCATGTAAGAACCCTTGGATATAAATAAATAAAATAAATGAGCAAAATTATTTCTTTCGTCACATTGTATACTGCAATCAACAATTTCTTTTATTCGAAAATTTTCATCTCACAATAAAAATATAAGTTTAAAAATATTTCATCGTAAACATTGAATCAGTATTAAACTAAAATTTTCTTCCGTTTCCTTTACTCTATCTTCTAGGACCGGGTAACCTCCTGAAAACTGCACTCCGCTGCATTTGCAGTCATACCAACTTCGTATCGTACTGTTATGCATCGGCAAAGATAGTGCGAATGTGGTAAGGCAATCGCACTGATACTCTGTTGGAAAACGCATGACCAATGGATTTTTATTTGAAATTATATGCAATTATTGTTTTAATTGATAATGATAGAAGAGAGAGGACGTCTTTTAATCATTGAAAGAGATTGCTTTATCACTTGTCTCATAAAAATTTCATTACAAAAATATATCATTTCACATTTTTCTCTATTACTACTGAAAATACACCCAGTACTATATACATTATTGGCAAGACTATTTTAAATGATTAAATATTATTTATTTAAGGAAGGTAAAGTTGGTGTTTAGGTTTATAATATTTAAATTTCATAATATTATTCATCAACAATTATTAATGTTTAAATTTTGTATAATTTGTTTGTATTTATCTTATTATTTTTAATTTAGGTTTTCATTTTTTTTGTTTCTTTTTTTAATATGCATTTTAGTAAGTATAAATGTTTTTAAAATTTTACAGTGATTAATTTCTTAAACAGTTAGTATGTTAGTTTTGTAATTGTATATTTATATCATAAAATATTACTTATTGAAATTTTAAAACAAAAAATTTCAAAACTTAATGACAGTCTGTTGGATACAGAGTGCAATTCTCCTAGACATTTGGGATGTAGTTTTATCAATCATTTCTGGTGTAATTTTTTCAAATACATCTACTATTCGTTGACGAAGTTCTTGTAGATTATTTGGCATATTTTTGTCGTAGATTTGGTTCTTTACAAAATAATCCATGGGGTTAAGACACGGAGATCGAGGAGGCCATCTTATTGGTCCATTGGTACCAATCCCATTACTTCTAAAATATTGATCGAGATACTCTGCAACCCTCCTAGCATTGTGTGCACCAAAACCGTATTGCATAAAGTATTGAAGATTTTGTCTTGTTTGTAAGGGCATCTCATCTAGTACTTCCTCCAATAAATGTAGGTATCGGAACTGATTTAAAATACCATCCAAAAAAATCGGCCCAATAATATGATTATTGATTAGTCTACACCACACATTTTGGGTAAAACGAAACTGTGGTATAACTTCTCTGATTAAATGGGGATTAGAAGTAACAGACACATGCTTGTTCCTGGGATTAAATATTCCACTATTAGTAAAGAAGCATTTATCCGTCCATATCTTTTTGTTGAAAGAACGGTCATTGCGCAGTTTTCTACTATACCAACGACAAAACATCAGTCTTCTATCAGAGTCTCCAGCGTGTAATTTCTGGACTTTTTGAAATTTATACCCGTGGTATTTATGTTTCTTTAAAATTCTTTTAACCGTGGAGGTTCCTACTACACATTCTTTAGCTATTCGCCTAGTAGAATTTTCAGGGTTAATATGTATTTGGGCAAGAACATTAATTTCATTATCAGTATGTCGAACCTGATATCTAGTTCTCCTTTTTTTCACACTGTTATG
>OV651830.1:13966667-14032670 GCA_927349885.1 Psylliodes chrysocephalus
CTAACACGTCTAAAATTTTCTCTAAATTTACTGTATACATACAATGTCAACACTTGCAAAGAATCAATTCAACTGCAATATTTGTAATAAATTTAGTACCTACCCTAATGTTATTTTAATTTAAATCTGACCATTAGGGCAATTTTACCTAATTTCTTGGGAGGAGGCCTATTGGAACTGGTTGTCAATGACTAATTTGCATAATTTTGTTAATCCGAAACCGGCGTAAGTATAGCGAACAGACTACAATAATCACCGCAAACGTATCCAATATAGGAAAAATCCTCTTTAACTTGTATATAAATAGTAACGAGCCTTGGTTCCTTTTAATTAGAAGTTTCTTTACCACGACCTACTCTTCTAATAATACAGGACGTAGTTATAGGTCATATAGAGAAGTTTTAACAAGAATAATTAGTACATATGTCTAAGTAAATAATTTTGACTGGGATGGATTTAATATCCCCACCTGAGTATGCTATAGAAAGCGTCAATCCTACCAAAAAAGAGTAGACTAGGAATATGGCAACTAAATACTAAATTACGTCATCAAAAATGGCGACACAGTTGCTCAAATCTCTGTAAGTGACTGATAAACAGAATCCTGCAGCAAACCAGGCCTTACTGGAGCACCATCAGATATTTATGGTTAATTTTTAATAAAACTAAATACAAATATTTTTATACGAACTAAACTGTTTTTAACTGATTTATCAAACTCTATTCGAAGTAAATATGTTTTGAAACGAATCTAAGTTTCTGATAGATGTCAGAAACATCTGCTTTGACTCATCGGCCTCTAGTTGGATTCCTCAACGATCCAAAGAACTGACCCGAAATTTCCAGATAAAAGAGAAAGCCTGCATGCGTCACAAACAAACGTCGATTGTTTACGTACGCAGTAATTGAAAAAAAATAGAATTAACGTCAATATCGCATTAAAAATAAGTAAGATAATGTTTACAGTTATTTAAACCAAAAGTAAATTTTAATATTTGTTATTTCATATGTAAATATTGTTGTCTTCATGTTTATTCATTTTTTACTGCTTAAAACCCTAAGCAAGTCCAACAGATAGATATAGGAAATGACAGCATAGGGTTTTTGCAATATCAAAAGATGACCAATATGTAAAAAGATCTTATTATTTTATTTTGATGACTAAACATTTTTCCATTGTAGAAAAATAAATGTGAAAAGTTTCAAAATGATCCGACTAACTTACTGATGTTTTGAACTAAAAACAAGAATTCCAGAATACACATTATTACACCTATGATGATTATTCGATAAGTAGAATTAGTTAATGCCATTACTGAAAATTTTAGTAAATTGTTTTTCTTTAATTCAGCTAAAAATATTAAAAGTAAATTTTATTTGTCTCTATTGTCAAATTACAAAATTTAACAAGATTATGCCATCAAGTGTAACTGTTAATAATGGTGTACTTCAAGGTAGTATTCTAGGGCCTCTCTTATTTGCAGTTTATTTAAATGATATATACTGAAAGTTTTTTTACCTATAACTGTACTGAGACCTATATTCTGTCACTGTAAACCCAATATTTTGATGCAGTGCAATTCTGTGGAGTTTTGCATATTATGACAAATAATAAAAAGAAACAGTGGTTTTTTAAATTACTATTTTGTTATTTGCAAACTTTTGGATTATAGTGGTGATAAAAAATAGTGTTTTATTAATTTGAAACATGCTAATACATCAGAGATTATGGATAATCTTTAGTACATATAAGTTTGTTCGCTATTAAAGACCATCGTTGCCTTGCAAGTCCTCCCTGTAGCCGAAGCAACATTTTTACGCACAGAGACTTAATTTGACTGCACACGAAAAAACATTACTGCAAACCAACCGGGTTCACAGATATTAAAAGGAACCAGTTCGTCGTTGCGCAATTTTGTATCTTATGCTGTTTGCATTCAAGGCTACAAGTCGATAATTTCGTGGGTTCAGTGAACTTTTTCGACTCGAGATTCGCCAGCTTCATTTTAATTCTATTTAAATTTTTTGTTTGTTGGGTATTTAATTTATATTAAGTAGCATATTATCGATTTGCTATATCAGTCGCGTTAAAACAATTTAAAATTCATTAGATATTAAAACTAAATATCGCCAGCGGTCCATCGCGAAATTGTTTTTTTAATTTGTCGATGTCAATGAATTCGTAAATTAACTGATTACAGAGACGTGCGCAATTTTTTTTTATGGGAACCTGTAGTAAGTACTAATTATAGAATTCGTCTCTTAAAAATATAAATGTAGCAGACAAGAGAAATAGCCCAAAAAACAATATGGTTTTCTCTTCGGGTTATAGTTTGCTAATTTGTCAAGTAAACCTATGTGTGGAGAGAAAATAGGTCCTTCAAATTAAATTAAACATGTGAGAGCTCCCCTTTTGACAGGTCCTGAAAAGTCTAGTGTCGTTTTTGGAAATAATATAAATGATGCACAACCGGAAACTAAAGTGAAAGAAATTAATCATAGAGACAATAGTGTTCACCCAAAAAGAAACATTAAACGAAAAGAATGCTTACATTAAGTCGCCCCGGAGCGCCACGGCAAATAATAATAATAGCCGTCCTTTCCCTTACACAGGTCGTTCAGTCGACTTCAGGGGTTGAAATTCACTCGTAAGGGGGTGAATTAGGGAGAGTATTAGTATATGAAAATTTTAACCCCTTTGGGGGGGAGGGGTATTGTAGTAAAGTTGGTAGGAGACGCTACTGGCAGATGCCGAGAGTTAGTATGTAGCAAGCGAAAAAAAGGCCATTAGAACATCTAATTTTGAAGGCAATAAGTTAGTTTCTGTACCAGCCTTTCATTTTGTTCCTTAAATGATTGGTGATAACATCTCCAAGATATCCAATTTCTAAATCAAAAAAGGCTTCTTTAATTAAATATATCTTTAAAATGTTTTAACAATATACGTAAGACCTGGTGGACACTAGATGTATTATGTATTTGGGATAATATCCTCATATCATTAAATGCAGGGGCGGTTTACCACGAGCCGCCACTGATCAAATTGGTATTTAATAAATGAAGTAAAATGGGGAAAAATTATATTGTTAAAGTTAAAGCTTCAGAACTTTTGGGTAAAATTGCCCTAATGGTCAGAATTAAATTAAAATAACATTAGGGTAGGTACTAAATTTGTTACAAATATTGCAGTTGAATTGATTCTTTGCAAGTGTTGACATTGTATGTATATTAAGAAATTTGAAATTCGTGATACCATTTATCGAATGAGGGCCAACAAGGAACATGTGACCTTAAATACAATTCTCTCGGAATTAATAGATAAAAAATTTGAGGACATTGGCAGAACACGTCTATGGCAAGTGATACATAACTTGGGTTTCAAATTTCAAAAGGAGGATAACAGAAGGACCCTTTGTGAAAGAAGTTCTGTCGTGCACAAGAGAATTAACTTTCTAAGAAAATATTCTAAATTTAAAGAAGAAGGGGCGAATTTTATATATTTAGACGAAACATGGATATTTTCTAGGGGTGCAACCAAGAGAATATGGCAAGATGATAACGTAAAGTCCATCAAACATACCGATGAAGAAGGGAAGCGACACATAATTTTACATGCAGGAGGGAAATCGGGTTTTATAGAAGGTGAGGATTTAATATTTTCATCTAAATCAAAATCCAGTGACTATCACGATAATATGAACACAGAAATGTTTGTAAAATGGTTGCATGAAAAACTTCTCCCAGGTTTAAGTGAGCCCAGCGTAATTATTTTAGACAATGCACCTTACCATTTTGAAGTATTAAACAAAAGTCTAACGATTTCTCGGACTGTTAATAAAATTAAAGAATGGTTGACAAAGGAACATATTTCCTCAATATATATTAAAATCAGAATTATTACGCTTGGAAAATATACACGCAAAACCAAAAACCTTTGTTGTGCATCAAGATTATTGAAAGTTACGGTCATCAAGTTTTACGTCTGCCACCGTATCATTGCCAGTTTAATCCCATCGAGTATATATGGGGAATAGCAAAACAATATTATGACAACCATATTGGGCCTAATGGTTATAGTGACGACGCAGTTCGGGAAACTTGGCGAAAAGCACTTTCAATTGCAACTCCAGAAGTGTGGCGGAACTGTATATCCAAGTGCGAGAAACTAATAGAAGATTGGTGGACTCGTGAAAATAAAATAAACGAAATAAGTCTAATCATAATAACAATTAATGGTGATGACAGTGATGATGATGACGATTATGATATTTTGGATGATAATGACTGATTTTCATTTTTGTTGGCAAGTTCAATTTTTTTATTTTTCATTTGAAATTCTCTACATGGAACAAATTTTTATGTTAGAAAATATCTTATTCGAATTAAATAACCCTCTTATTATACATAGACCATATTTTCTAAGTGAAGTGTAATATAAAATTATTATTAGGTTTATAATAGCCACATTAGATTCCATTAATGAAGAGGTTTAATTCTGCTCTCAATTATACAAAAGATTCTCTATTATTATTTAATTAAAAAGTTGTACATTATTTTTCATTTCATTTAACCAGTTGATATTTCCCCAAAGAACAGGTCAAACTTTCGGGTACTTACCTGGAAATACTCATAAAATTTTTAATCCGAACCCCGCGTAAGTATAGCGTATTAAGAAATGCTAATAAAAATGTAAAATTTTATGTTAAATAAGTTTAGAGGAGTAAAATAAATAATACAAAATTGTAATAAATAAATATTATTTGTAAAATCCTCATTGGTTACAACAATAAACATAATATATTTTTTATGAATAAACAAATATTTTAAATAACGCAAAACAATCAATACCTTGTTGCCAAACTTCTCTGTTACTCTATATAATTTCTGTCAACATTCTATTAATCCTGTATTTTAAAATATAACTAAGCTTTCTTATTTTATTAGATTAGATAAAATTAGGATCTTTAAAAATATTGTGATACTTATTATTTGGTGATTCGTTTTAAATCAATGAATAAGAATTTTGTTAACCAGATAGATTATAATATTGTACCTATTAAAATAAGAGATTTGTTTTTGGCCACAGATATTTTATCTAGGTTTATTTTGTTTTATAATAAATAGTTATATAATATTTTGGTGATCATTTGTTTTGTTTTTATAAGGATGAATTGAAAAACGGCTTAACTGAATTCATATGAGTCACTAATCTGTTTGTTACTCAATAAACGTTATTTATTATATATTTATTTAAATACCTAAAACGGAAATGCGATTTGCTTGAATTTTAAACGTTTTATCCTGATCGAGTAAATTTTCGTGCGTACCTCGTAACCAGGAATCAACTTCGCGATCATTGTTAAACCTTGAAAAAAAAACTGGCTGGAATTCAACGTAGTCATCGAGAAATGCGAAATCGCTTAGGTTATTCAACTTCTATATCATTGTAAATACAACATATTGTGCAAACAATCTTACCATAATTTTGACAATCTCTAAAAAAATTATCTGAATCTATTTTTCCTCGTCCAATTAGTGAACTGAATCAGTTATAGTCTCATGGATGGATATTTTAATAAGTGAAAATCTAATTTGTATAAGTTGTAAATAAAAAATCAATATGAAATATATATATTTTTTTTCAATTTAAAGATTTAAACGAAATAAGTCATTTATAATAATATTACATTTTTAAACCATCAAATCCCTAAAAACTTTAAATTAAAAATGCGTTGTTGATAAATATGTGATATCCAATTTAAAATCTCCAAAATTTTTAGATGAAGTCTTTATATAAGAGAAACAAAATAGGGCCACGAACGGACCCTTGTATAACACCCACATTTATATATTTCCGACATATATGTAACGCAATTGTTATTTTTACTAGCATTATAATTAACTTTTAAATATATCCTTTATTATAAATTCATTCTAAATTGTACAAATAATATTAATTAAAAGCAGCAAATATTTGTAAATTTAATACAAAATGGTGCGTATTTTTTTTTTAATTACTTTTAAAAATAATACTTTTGGAAGATTTACAACAAATTCAAGATTTTTTCACCCTATGTTTTGTTATTATTGGTATTTCCTGGAATTTTAAATTTTGAAGGTGTTCAGTTTGCTCTTAAAATTAATCGGATTCGTAAATGTTAATGAACATTCTTGTAACCGGCTGTAAACATTTTATTATTTTTTTAATACCTGCAGGACTAAAATATTAAAATATTGTTAAAAAAAAAACTGATTTATTCAGCTTATATCCATCAAAACCATCTGTTCTTTAGTAGTTACTCGGTATTTGAATTGTTAATTCAAAATTTACAATCTTTAAGTTAATCTAAAATACAGGGTGCTTCTAAATTCATACGAAAAAATTATGAGGACTCGATCCTATAACAATATGTTTATTTTGGCGTTAATATTTTATTATTGTAAAATTTAGTTCATTACAGGGTGATGTGATTCATTAATACCTTTTTTTAATATCTACAGATGTTGTAATTGGTTTGACACACTTTATTTAACTACTTATTATATCTTAGAAATGTCCTTTGAAATGTTCAGGATGTGCCATTTAAAGTTTTAGATTCGATATCACGTGATCTATATTGAAAAATTTTAATTTTAATTGTATACGGGATTCCAAGATTTTTTTAGAGGTTGGTACTACTTGGGAAACGTCAATGGAACTTTCAGTCATACAGGGAGATTAGTAATATCATTACTTGTGCTGTCATTTTATCGTATTTCAAAAAGTTAAAAGGATATGGTTCTTTATTCCAGATATCCATTGAATTTGGAATTTGAGTTAAGTTTCATTCCCCTATCCATTTAAGTTTTTTCAATGCTATGACGTCACAGCGACAGTGATGATGTTAGTGATCTCAAATATACCTCTAATGATAGTACTGAAGGACCCATTGACATTTTCCAATCGTCGAATAAACCTATTAAACAGTTTCGAAATAATAGCCTGCAAAAAATGTTCGCCCCCCTAAGTTGGAATCATATGGAAAACTTTTTTATTATTAATTTTTGGAAAAAAATATGAGTAAAACTTATATTTTTTGACAAACCTCGTATACCACTGAAAAAATTTGATATTTGATAACTGTATTCTAGGTTTTAGATAAATACTTTTTATGAAGAATAACTTTTTTCCTAAAATTACTATTAAAAAAGTTTTCCATATGATTCCACCTTAGGGGGATAAAATGGGTATCTTTCTAAAATCGTTGTAGAGAAATTGATTGAACAAAACTTCTTGAGGTGAAGATTAAGAACGTTTACAACAGTGTGTTGATTAAAATCAGGTTAGGGCTTCGGCTTTACAAAGCCATCATCATAGCCAACCTGAATTATCACCAATTATAAAAAAATATCTGTAAAAAATATCACGGTGGGCAATATTAAAGACTTGTCTATTGGTCACAGATAATTTTTATTTTGTATAGGTATGTTCATTTTGTTTTCTATAAGATATAATATTAATAATTGATTTTTAAATAGTGATTTGCTATTATGCGATAGAAAAGAATGACTAATAAGTATTCTTAAGTTTATATGTTTTCTAGTACAGTGGCGCAGCGAGGGGTTTTAGGAGTTAACCCCCCCCCCCAGACTCAGACGATTTAAAATTAAAAGAGTTAAACTAGGTAAAATATATTATATTGTTTAAATACTCCCAAATTTTTTTCAGAACCCCGTCTTAATACAAAATTCTGACTGCGCCATTGCTAGTAGTGATAGGCATTTAAAATAAAATCAATGGGATGCAGTTCTTTTTTTTCTGTAATTTTTTTAATCCCACTTAAGATGAAAAGCAGAGGTAAATTAAATTAATCAATTTACCAATTAATGGTATTTTTATTGCATCCATTTATTTTGGGTTTTCCCTTTCTATACTGTATTGAATTTATTGTATTGAATTGACTGTATTGAACTTATAGCATTGACTCTACTATTATTTTGATCAATGGAAATAAAGACCCATATTATTATTATAATAATTTATATCATCCAGATTGTTAGTCAAAATCAGAGTTGGAATGTTCTAAATGTTTATTCTATTTAATGCTTGTGATATATTTTCAAAGTACATCTAGTAATTTATTGATTTTCATTTTATTGTAATTCATTCAGGATGGCTATGATGATGGCTTTGTATAGCAGAAATCGCTTAGCCTGATTTTAATAAATAATATAATTTTTCATTATTCATTTTATATTTAATATGTAACCATTCCCAGTTTTCTTATAAAACATTTCGAGCCATCCTGTATATTTGCATTTATTTATTTATTTGTTATGTCTTGTATTATGTTCCCATATAGTAGTTGGCAAACAAAATCTTGTCAAAATATTTTATAGTAAATATTAAGGGTGTTTTTTTTTTAATATTTTCCCAAAAAAATAAATCAATCCTACCTTCTTCGCAATCTTTCTCCGGAAGATAAGGTATCCAAGGTATCCAAAAAATTTTGGCGGTTTCACTTAAACTAATCCAAAAAGAAAAAAATAGTCACCCACAACCACCAAGTCACCACAAAAAAAAGTAATCCTTAATCTTAAAAAAATAGTATCCAAAGAGATCAGCTTTCACACCCCGAAATACGACAATGTAAAAAATCAGTCTTTAAATTGCAACATTCAGTGAAAAAAAATCAGTCACGTGGTGTGGTACCCGAAGTCGTACTACCACCACTACTAAATTCTACTTCAGTGCTACTACAAACGATGTCTTTCGTGAACTAACCCATGCCAAGTTGTAAACTTGACCATGCTTCAAGGTAGCGCCGCCTCTGCGGTGATTACTGGAACCTCTCGTCTAACGGAACCCGCAGGTGAATAACCTCCAAAAGTTGGTACTCGGGACGTTCGTTGGTACTGGTGGTACTTCGCCGGCCGGAGACTTTGACGGCGCGCCGGTCTTTTCTTCTGCTTCTTCTGTTTCTTCGTCGTGCTTGTTTTGTTGTCGTTTTTCTTCTTTGGGAACGAGGAAGTGATGTATGGCGCTGTTGGGGTGAACTGAATGGGAAGGACGATCGGAATTTCAAATTGAATATATGAATAAAAAATAAAAGTGCTTTCGTAAATGTTTTGTATTTATTTAATTCTTGATTTTTCACACAAAAAGTTTTATCTTATTGTGGTTTCTTACACCTAGTCATTGTAAGCCAATCTACAACTTTGTTGGAATAAGTCCGGAACATGATTTTTTTTGTAAAATAGCGTTTTATGTTGCAAGAAAATATTTTTTTTTTTTTGTAAAAATATCAAAATAATTTTACTCTAATTTAGTTAAAAAAAAAATCAAAAGATTTGAAAATTAGTTGCAAATGTTAATATTATTTTTCTTAACAATCTGGTAAATTTGCAAACTCGGACAAGATCTGGAACCTTGAAAAATTAACTATTATCATGAATTCCCATCATGGCGATTTAATCTAACAACCAACAAAAACGCAAAATCTGTACATACATTTTTAAATAGATCCTGCACAGTCTGAAAAATGTCCCTAAGGTTTAACGAAAGGGTCGATCATTTTATTTGAACCACTTCTAGTTACATCAGGCCAATGTAGATGGACGAAATATTTTTATATCTTAATGGCATAGGTACAGTCTGTTCGCTATACTTAGCGGGTTTCGGATTAACAAAATTATGCAAATTAGTCATTGACAACCAGTTCCAATAAGCCCCTTCCCAAGAAATTACGTAAAATTGCCCTAATGGTCAGATTTAAATTAAAATAACATTAGGTAGGTACTAATGCTGTTACAAATATTGCAGTTAAATTGATTCTTTGCACCTTACCGTTCTGAAGTATTAAACGAAAGTCCAACGAATTCTTAGACTGTTGATAAAATTAAAGAATGGTTGACAAAGGAACATATATCATTTCCTCAATATATATTAAAATCAGAATTATTACGCTTGGCAAATATACACGCAAAACCAAAAACCTTTGTTGTGGATCAGATTATTGAAAGTTACGGTCATCAAGTTTTACGTCTGCCACCGTATCATTGCCAGTTTAATCCCATCGAATATACAGGGTTGGGCATAATTGGCGGAACACCCGATTTGTGGCTCAATTATGGATTGTATTGAAAATTAACCCAAATAAAGTTTTTTGTATATTTTATGTACTATTTAATGACGCTTGGGGATTTTCATTATCTGTCATATTTATCAAGATATGACGTCATCGGATGAAATTTTAAATGAATCACCCTATATTTATATTTTTTTTCAGATAGATCTTTTCTTTCTGAATCCATTAATGTAAGGTTTGAGGGTCTCCGAGTTCATATCAAAATAGAAAGTAAACATTTATTTAATAAAAAATAATAATTATTATCAATCGAAGTATTACAAATCTCTCAAAGTAAGTGTTCGAAGTGAAAGCCTCCAACTGCCTGACAATATCCTAGTCTATCAACAAATGATCTTAAGGCATTTTGATAAACTTCAGGTGTTATTTCTTGAACAGCAATTCTTATTTTGTATTCCAATTCTTCCAGCGAATGTGGCAGGTCCTTATAAACTACTGATTTCAAATGGCCCCAAAGAAAAAAATCCAGTGGGGTTAAATCCGGTGACCGTGCCGGCCACTCAATATGTCCTCTTCGACCCACCCATCTCTGTGGAAATATTGTGTTCAGGTACTGCTTCACTCTAGCATCGAAATGAGGTGGAGCACCATCTTGCTGGAACCAAATTTCATCAGAAAGTTGTAAGTGATTTCTGTGATTTGGATATAAACGAACTAACTCTGGAACTATCTGCTCTTGAAGTAGTTGCAAATAACGATCACCGTTCAGAGTTCCTCTCATGAAGAATGGTCCAATAATTCTTCCTCTAACTATACCAGCCCAAACATTTAACTTTTGTGGATATTGGGTGTGACCTTCTTCCATCCAGTGAGGATTATGATCAGACCAATACCGGCAATTATGTTTATTTACAAATCCATTGAGACAAAATGTTGATTCGTCGGAAAAAACAATGCTGTTCATCAACATATTATTTCCATTAATGGCATCCATCATTACCTGGCAGAATTGCATTCGCATATCTGGGTCATCTTCATTCAATTCCTGGTGTAATTGCACTTTATAGGGATGAAATTTATTGACTTTCAGAATCCTCCTTACAGATCTCTCGCTCATATTATTGTCTAACGCAAGCTTTGGAACTGAAGTTTTTGGTTCTTCCTGTACACTTAGAACCACATTAAGTGCATTTTCTTCATCAGTGGCTGTCTTCTTCCGTCCAGATCTGGGATTATTTTTCACACTTCCTGTTTCATTAAACTTGCTCAAATTTCTGGATACTGTAGATTTAGAAATCGGGGAAATCCTGTCAGGAAATGTTTCATTGAACAAATTACAAGCTTCTTGCAGAGATCTCTTTCTGTCTCCAAACCCAATAATCATCAATAGTGTAATTCTTTCACGTTCACTCAGTTCAACCATGGTTTAAATTAATAAAAATTCTCAATAGTATCAAATGCTAAGAGTTATTTATTTTCGCGTATTGGGCTAGTTTGGGTGAAATGAATTGACTTGCAATTAAACTCAACTTGTTTGATTGTCTCCATAAACCAGAATGAATTAAAATCTACAGATTAATAAAAGGTGACAATAGTTTTTATAATATTATAAAAACCAAGTAAACAGTAACACAAAAACATTGGCAGGTATTTCTGTCAGAGATGTACAATAATCGTATTAATAAAACTCAGTGATTAATATCGAGATGTCAATATTACATTTTAATGTCAAAAAGTGAAACCATGGCAAAACAATTGATATTGGTACATTATGATGGCACAGACAACTTTGTGAATAGTTATTCATTAATTATTTAAAAGAACGTTTACCATTTTGTTTTATTATTTTCTGATGATAAGGAAAATCAGAGACCACCCGAACCCCATATTGATGGATTCAGAAAGAAAAGATCTATCTGAAAAAAAATATAAATATAGGGTGATTCATTTAAAATTTCATCCGATGACGTCATATCTTGATAAATATGACAGATAATGAAAATCCCCAAGCGTCATTAAATAGTACATAAAATATACAAAAAACTTTATTTGGGTTAATTTTCAATACAATCCATAATTGAGCCACAAATCGGGTGTTCCGCCAATTATGCCCAACCCTGTATATGGAGAATAGCAAAACAATATTATGAGAACCATATTGGGCCTAATGGTTATAGTGACGACGAGTTCGGGAAACTTGGCGAAAATCACTTTCAATTGCAACTCCAGAAGTGTGGCGGAACTGTATATCCAAGTGCGAGAAACTAATAGAAAATTGGTGGACTCGTGAAAATAAAATAAACGAAATAAGTCCAATCCTAAAAATTAATGGCGATGACAGTGATGATGATGATGATTATGATATTTTGGATGATAATGACTAATTTTCATTTTTGTTGGCAAGTTCAATTTTTTTATTTTTATTTGAAATTCTCTACATGGAACAAATTTTTATGTTAAAATATTTTATTTGAGCTAAATAACCCTCTTATTATACATAGACAATATTTTCTGTGTGAAGTGTAATATAAAATTATTATTAGGTTTATAATAGCCACATTAGACTCCATTAATGAAGAAATTTAATTCTGCTCTCAATTATACAAAAGATTCTCCATTATTATTTAATTAAAAAGTTGTACATTATTTTTCATTTCATTTAACCAGTTGATATTTCCCAAAGAACAGGTCAAACTTTCGGGTACTTACCTGGAAATACTCATAAAATTGTAATCCGAAACCCGCGTAAGTATAGCGAATAGACTGTAAATATTTCGACGAGTTTAAAGGTAATGACCACCGAAAGTAACGAACAGCGCCAATTCGGCAGTTGGTTACCTTACTATGTTGATTTCACATATACTTTGTTTCAAACCTTGTAGAATTAGTAGCTTAGCATATAGGTATCCCCCTTGAGCTAGCGAACAGTGTATTCACCAGTTAGTTAACTTACTGTTAAATTTTACCATCTTGGTTTGTACAATTTATCCAAAATAGCACATCCTTGTATATTTATAAAATGTTGATATTTATAATTTCTATTGAAATAACTTAAATTCACCTTTGGAAAACAGATGACTAACCTAACTGTCTTTCGGGGTGAACTACTGAAGACCATATGGTTTATTGGTTACAGATAATATTTGAAAAAAATGTCAGGCCCTCGTCCAAATGACCCCGGTGGTATCTCTAAGAAAGGTATATAAATCTTTTGATTCGCCATTGAAAATACAGACATTAGATTATGTACTAATTTCATCTAGCGTTCTGACGGCATCGATTTAGGTACGTTGCAGCTTTGATCGAGGCGCCTAGCATCGTGGTGGAGAGGAAGGTATTTAATACGGTACTTAGGGAAGTAGGGCGTCTGGACGTTGAGCGTCGAGACGTTGAGAGCCGGGATGAATATAATGGTAGGAAATACTAAAGTGGTGTTAGAAGTCATAGCGTAGAAAGGTATGGAAATAGGACGATGGGACGTTAAGCGTCGATACGTTGACACCTTCGGGGATAAGAGGTATTTTAGGATAGACATCGTTTGGGAAAAACGTTTTAGGAAAGGTACAGACTATATAACTGGATACAAATAAATAAATAAATGATTCCTTGAATGTAAAATAACAAAATAAAATAAAACTTTACTATTCAAACGCACTTGAGATAGGAGTTTCGTCTGGGTTCCCAGACACGTGCACGAAAAGTGGATCTCTTAAGGATAGGGTTATAGATATTATTTATTAGGTGTCGTAAATTTTAATTATCTGTCAGATTTTTCGGTAAATCAATGATTTTGAATTTAAAAAGAATGCAATATTTTATTTAATAAATGGTATTAATAAATTATTAAGATACCTGGGTTCGGTAGGTTACAGTAACTTTAGAAAGAAATGCTTATCTCGTATTTTAACATATTTAAGGCAGATATCGTGATAAATGGTTCAGATCTACAAGATGTTAAAATAACATCCGCATTTTAACAGGTATTTTCAAGGTTAAACTAATAAAATACTTTGTATAATAGTTATAATTGTTATATAGTTTATATGTTAATGTTCAGAAATTTTAGTAAGAAACTTTTTTTTAATTTAGTCAAATATCAGGGCTGTTAGTCTAGACAGAACTATATGTAGATTTTTGTTCCTGATAATGAAAAAAAAACTCTGATCAAAACGTTAATATGTAAACCCAATTAGTAACATTTTCACAAAATTGATATATTACGCGTGAAGGACATTAGTAAAACTTCGTAATTTTAAATTGGGAAGACAAATTTAAGTGGAAAATAGGAAAACATGTACCTATTAATGGGATCACTTGTTAATAATTTTTAAACATTCATTCGTTTTTCTATGATAATTGCTTCAGCAAACATAAATAAAATGTGATTGCATACGGTTTTTTATTAGATTTTTATCGTTATAAAAATATGGAAATTTTTCGGAAACAATAATAAGAAAAAGCTAAAAGCTTCTTACAGATATAGTTTTATTTTTTCATTTGTCAATTTTAAATAGAGATTCTCTGTTTGACTATAAGGAATTATTATTATTATAGCTGTAGACAGGGCCGACTAGAGGGGGGGTAGCCGGGACCAATTCCCGGGGCCCAGACTCAAATGGGGGCCCGGCAGCGGTATATGGGGGTCCGATAACTGGTCTTTTTTTGTTTTGTATGAGAAATTCGACAGAAGATAACAAGTTTTTGGTTGGGGATTTTTCAGGACTTTTTTTTACCAGGTCTTATTGACATTCTTGTACTTAAGAGTACTATATCTTTTATTTGCCTCTAATCATATTTTTGTGAATTGTATATTTCACTATCATATAAAAATTTGATTTATTACAATCCATTTTCTTCAAATAGATAAATAAATTCTTGTAATAAACAATATTTTCTTAAAATCTACAAATTCGACTTTTTAATTGACGCGATTTCAAAAGACCAACCAAACTCATAAATCACCGTAATCCATTCAATATCTTGCAAATCCAAAAATTATTTTACAACCGAAATGCAATAAACAATTTGACTTTCCGAACAAATGATTTGCAGGCCAAGAATTTTCGGTTATTCGAAACTGGACCCTGGTTGACCGAAAACCGCAAGGTCTTATAACCAAAGCTTAACTGTAAAAACCCTCAACGGGGGGTGAAAATGTCATAAAAGATAGTTCTGGCCGACCATAACGAAAGTGGACTGCTACTTTCTTTTTTTTTTGAAGATTTTTGTGGAAATGTACTTATTGACCAAAAAAAATTTGTTTCGGATGGGTTTGAAAAGGGTTACGTTAGTAACGGGGATGTAATTTATGATAATAAAATGAGTGTAAGTGCAGTTAGTTAAACGGTAGGTAAATATTTTTATTTTTAAAAGGATTAGGGTTGCACCAATCCCAATAGTTTTTAACTTAGTCATGAAAGGCGTTATAAATGAAGTGAAATTTAAAATAGGGGTGGTGTTGTGTTCTAAATAGTGTCCACTTAGGTTAGGTACTTTCATTTTGTCACTTTAGCGTCTTATGCTATTACTTGAATTGCACTTTAAAATTTTTCAGAGGGAAACGAATCTTTCCACTATTTTTTTGCATAATTTTTTATAGTTTATAATCCACCATAAAATAAATTTGAGTCGGTCTTGCCTTTTCTAGGGTAACGGGTGTGGCTTTGTTGTATACCAAAAAATACCACTACTACTGGATACATTTCTAAAGATGTAACCTAAAAGAAAAATTCTCGGAACACCATCTTGTAAATTAATATTTTACCAGAATTAAGATAAGGCTCTGCAGAGCGTGGGTTATAACTACTAAATAAGTTAAAATTCAATTAAATCGGAATTCTTGAGAAACCACAAATCACGCAGATTCACGTTAACCAGTAAAAGTTCCACTTTTGCGGGGTCTTTGACATTGCTCCGTCGTCATTTGTTTATACTAAATGATATAACCTTATTTCAGGTGAGCTCATCTGATGAATTTAGGTAATAGAATGAACGATAGAAACCTTTCTCTTATTTACTATGCATAAAAAGTGTATATTAGTTTTCAGCGTGTAATATTGGAAACTTCTGTAACTATCGATAGACATACAGTGTAAAAATTCACAATGGGTTAAATTTTAATAATTTAATAAAGTGCTAATGGGTTTTACAGGGCCTTAACGAGGTCATGGCTTCTCTCTCAGACTTATTTAATTAATCATATGAGATTAAGAGGAAAATTTACATTACAAACTAAAAGACCTGCGGGGCAACGGTAGTTTAGTAGGTATAAAAATTACAACTTAAGGGTGGAGCCTAAATACTACAAAATTACTTCCGAGACCAAACAAAATCATCATTCATTCATGATTTTAACAATTGCATGTAGATACGAGGGATGCATATTCTAAACTTTAACGCGCGAAGTTGAAAACAAAGGAACCGAAAAATATTCCACAATAGCACAAAATAATATTACCTATGTATTTTACAATATAAATATGGTGTAGATTAAAACTTATTTTGGCTATCGACAAATTTGGTTAAAAAATCTTCTTTTAGAAATATACTTTTCATTTGACGAAAAACGAAGGCCTAAACGAAAAAATAATATTCTTCATAAAAGTTTCGCCTGTGTATTGACAAGGTAATAGTGCTTTCCTTATATTTTTTGCTATGAAATTAACAAAAGTATAGCAATAAACAATTACTAATGTCATGGTTTTACAGGAAAGAAGCAGTCTCTTGACTGTATGCGTCTCTCTCAGGGATGAAATGTATGCAATCTGTTTGACTCTCTTACATTATTTTATATAGGTATTATTGATTTATCCGCTATGAAGGCGAATAACGTTATATAGGTTGTATTACTTCATGATTTTTTTTTTGAGGAAAATAAAAAATAAAATATAAACTATTTATGGAAGGTATAAGCACAGTATATATAAGTATAGGTTATAAACAGTAAAGCTATTGCTTTACAGAATACAATAAATTCCTAATAAAAAAATTCAATAATTAGAAGTATATAAAGCATAAATTAATAATATTAAAATATATAAGTACAGGACTCAAACTAATCAAAATCAGATTCACCACATTAATCTACATTTTCCAAAACATTAGCGGCTATGATCAAACTATTTATGTGCCATACAGGTGCATTAACCGATGTAGCCAATATTTTTTTCTGCATTTGCAAATTTTGCTTCCATAGTCTAGAATAGAATAATATTGTTTAAATATTGTACATATTTGAAAATTATCGGTGTATAGTACCTTTTTTGCATTTGCATGATAAGTTCTGTTATTTCTGGTAGCAGGTCGAGCATAATCTTAAGAGTGGGTATCAGGCTTTAATCTTGATCTACTTTCCATTCATACTCTTCAACATTAGGAAGCTGCATCTGGGTCTTTAAAGAGCTTAGCCAAATACTTAGCTGGTAAAAACATCTTAAACAATGTAATCTTAGGGCGTCTTCAGTCAATGGCAATTTAGCAATTATTTTAAAGGGACCATTAATCTCCTCAAAATGTTAATGGAAGTAACATTGGCAGTTTTTGAATACAGTTTTATAAAAAAAATTTCAAGATTAGAGAATGTGTTTTCAGAGTACCTACGAATCAGTGCCAAATCCATCCAAAAGGTGATGGTGTTCAAGGTAGGTTTTCCAACAGGTTATTTTTCCAATGCCAGACAATTGGTTGGATTTATTACGACCTGTCACAGAATGAAAAGAAGGCAAATTTTTTAGAAGTTTTTTTTATCCAAATTTAAATCATGTACTTTTATAAATCGTTACGAGTCTCCTCGCCCTATTATGAATCATATCTTTTTAGTTCAAAACTACTTAAAATAAATTAATAAGACTAGAACATCTGTATCGTTGCAATCAATAATGCAGCGTGAATTCCCGAAATTTCTGGCTGATAATATGTGCAATAAGATACGAGTATCAGCTGCTTCAAGATTTAAATTTAAGAAATCGTCTTTTGATGGTTCAAAATTCATCCCATATTTATTGATACTCGCGAATCCATCACTAGATGCAAATTTTCAAGAAGTTGCTCTGACAGAAAATGTGTTAAACGTCTTTTATTAAATATCGAATGAATGAATAAGTTTCATTATTCTGGAAGTGTAATATTAGGTCGGTCAATTTCTATATCAATTAATTTCTGGGATCATCTCTTTTGACGTGTTGTATTTTTGATAGAATTTTCTTTATAATGATTAAATACCACATCTATCCTTTGAGCATTAAATTTAATTTTAAAAATAATCTTTACAAATATATTAGCATATTCTTTAAATGATATGCATCTTTTGGACTTTCCCAAACCTTGAGCTATTGCTATCCCATCAAAAATGTGACAAGTTTTGCAAGATCACCTAGGTGCAGGTAGTCTTTGTGGGTCATATGGCTCTAAAATGTTTTCCAATAAACTCTTATTTGTAGAGGTGCCGAGATACCCATTTACTGTTAGAGGCATGGGAGAAGGCTGTCAAATCAAACTTAAATATTTCGGCATAATTACCTAATGTTTCTGTCCATATCCTTTGCTAATACAATATTGTGAAGAAACTGTTGACCATGCAAGGATTAAGAAGTCATATTTTGATATCATTTGTGTCTTTGCTTCTTGCAACAACAAATCCGTAATTAAAATGTTTAACGAAAACTTACCCAACTTACCCAAATATATTCAGGCATTCAGCTATAACAGGATGAATATAGATGTAACAAAAACTTAAAAAATGTCTATATTTCGTCCCAATTTATTAGGAACTTTAATATGTAACACACTTATTAATTTTTTAGTAAAAACAAACAATATGACACTTTGTCCATTGGCACCTAACGAAAAGTTTTATAATAAAAAAATGAAAAAAATTTGAGCATATCAATAATGTGATGCATCAGCCGACACGTAGAGAGAAACAGAGCTATACTACGTTTTTTATTAGGGCCTTCCTTTTTGTTAAATGATAAAATTATATTTAAAAAAATGACTTTTTAAACAAATTTTTGAAGGGCTGAAATTTTTTTTAAATATGTATAAAAAATTACTCCTTACAAAGATTTTATTGTGCATTGGACCAAAAAATAAATATTTTTTTTTATTCGGCGGTATCAGTATCTGGATTTTTGATGATAGTGCCCTTCTGCACAGTCTAATTTTGTGTTACCTCCGGAATAAGGGTTACCTTATCATGACCTTTTATCTCTGAAACATTCAGCTTGTGACATTTCCTTCTATATCACATAATAATATGTCTTCGATACAAAAAGTCAAAGTAACAAAAACAGAAGGCTAATGTAAACAAACAATAAACGTTCTCATGACATTTTATATTTTTAAATAAACTAGGTTTTTAAAAAATATTTTCTATATCTTTTATTTTTTATATTCAAGCGGATTTATAATATTTAAACTTTAACAAATTGACAGTTGACAGCTGTCAACTCTCAGCTGTCAAATGTCGGCTTGTCCAATCTGACATGAGAATTGAATTCAGCGACCTCAAAAACCCAAACTCTCAATGTGAAAAGAGGATATTTACTTTTATATTCCTCGTTGACCGTGAATTGACAGCTGTCAACGGTCAATTTGTCCAATCTGACATGAGGATTGAATCCAGTGACCTCAAAAACATTACCCTATATATTAGAATAATTAAAATATGCTTTTGACATCTGTAAATAGTATTGAAAATGAATAGTTTTGCAACGGGTCAGGGGAGCTTTGGCAGCTCCGTAGCTGCCAAAATATTAATTTTGGCTCTTTGTGCCCATGGAGACTTTTGTTCAGGTTGACAAAATCTACAACATATCAAAAATTCAGACAATTTGACAGAAACCCAATTTCCATAAGATTATTGCGGGGTCCTTTGTTGTAAAAAAATACTTTTCACTTATCCCTTTATTAAAATAAATAATAATTAGTGTAAATAAAACAATTAATGCTAATTTTATGATAAAATTTAATTGTTTTAATGCAGGTATGAATCGACTACACATACTATATTTTTATAGTTTTTTATATAATTATTGTTTTGTTTATTTAAATATTTTTAAAAAGTTTTTATTAAATTTTGAAATAAAACAAAATTATATATTCAAACGTTTATTTTTATATTTACAGATACTTCAAAAAATTAAAAAAAATTTAATAATTTATTCCCTTTTGCTTGAACTATATAAAAAATATAAAATATGTAATGGTTAAACATTTTTAATTAATTAATTGTAAATTTTTAAAATCAATTCTTTAGTTTATAAAATGTTTTCTTTTACCACAGACACTTTTGGAAATGGAAAATAAATTAATAATTTCATGTTTTAACCAATGTTGGGACCTTCTTAATATATCAATAATTATTAACAATTATTTCGAAAGCCAGTACTAAATAATTGAACACTTTATAACAACTTAACCAGAATCAAATACTTACAAAGCATTACAAAGTCATAAACAAACGGATTATCCTTATTAAATACTTAAACCTGCAAAACTGGCCTATCTACCTTTACTTTACTGCCTCAAGATTATAAATCTCGACGTTCGTATCTTTTCCGAAAAACGCAGGTCATAATTTAGAGGTTTCCAACCATTGTCCCATACTAAATATGATTTATGCGATGCAGTTAAAATGGACCGGGTCTCAATTAAATTTGTGGTGGATAAGTCGGTTCTTGATAAATCGTATAACTACTCGTTTCAACATACGAAACTAGATAATGCAGGTATCCAAGGTGTAAAATTGTTAAAATAATTTGATTAAGACTGTAAAACACCTGTCCGAAAGATTTGCTTAATTAATTAATAAAAATAAAGTATTATCTAAAATAATCTTTAAAAAATATGTTTTTAATGACAAACCAGTTCAGTTTTATAGATTATTTCCCTTGCCTGCCAACTTTGACATTTTATTCAATCACATCGCAATTTACGTTGTCGTTAGAATCAATCGGAACCAAATAAAACGACTATATTCACTAATTTTCCGGGTTTTGCTCACCTGAAACGCCACGGCAAATAATAATAATAATAATAATAATAATAATAATAATAATAATAATAGCCATCCCTTCCCCTACATAGGTCGCTCAGTCAGCTTCAGGGGTTGAAATTCACTCGTAAGGGGGTGAATTATCATCATGCACGGTACTTGATATTCACCTATGTTGACAGCAACTCGCATACTGGTTTATAGGTGTAATATTGAATAATGACTACTATTAAATATTAATGGGTCATGTTCACATGTGAGGGGCAGTTGCACCCCCCTAGCGTTTACGACTTTACAACGCGCAATGGCTATATGTCACAATACTAAATTAAGTACTAAAATTTAGCCCTAAATTTAGTTATTAATTTAGAACTAAAAATATTTTTTTCCTTTTGCAACGATACCAATTTTTAGTACTAAATTAAGTATAAGCGCATGCGCATTGACGTACTATTGCGTGAAATTAGCACAGAAATGAAATATTCTGTGTAAATGAGACAAGTAAATTAAAAGATGTATTTATTATGACTTTGACATTAGTTGACTTGGCAACAACTAAATGCAGCAATGCTACTAAAAACCACGAAAAAACAATAAAACCTACAAAATCAAACACAAGCGAAATTTGTCTAAGGTGATAAGCAATAACAGTTGCTGTGTTGTAAATTGTAAAAATACTAGCAGAAAAAACAGTGTAAATTATATAAATTTTCGGTAGCAAAATGGAAATTAAATCAAAGAAATAGAAGAAAAAACCCTTTATTTTTGTAATAATAATAGTAATACTGGAAATAGTAGACATCAGAAAATTGAAAGGTTTTAGATAAACAATAAATTATTATTTTACAATGTTGTTCAACATCCTTTAACTCTTAAATGTTGAGCAAGGATTAGATTTCTGCTTTTGATTATTGTATGTGGCTGAAATATAATCTTGTGACTTATTGATAGCAAACCAATTTTAATTATTAATTTCTATGGGTTCTTTCGAACTAAAAATAAAGAAAATATAAATTACAATCGCAAATTTCCCAATTATTTTTATTATTATGTTTTGATACTACGTTATTATATAATGGTAATGTTTTTATTTTCACATTATTTAACCTTTTCTTCAATGACAGCTTATTAGGCTTAGGCAACATATCATACGTTTTCTCGTAAATATTATTGCCAGCCTATGTTTTATTATTGATTATACTACTTTTTTAGCTGAAGTATCTAATAAAAATATATAATAATTAATTTTTTCACTTGTTTTACAAATCTATATACTTTTATTAAAATCAACATATATATTTTTTAATTCCATTAAAAATTGTATTGTCAATATACGCAAATATCGTCCGTTAGTTCATAAATTAGTTGGCGCTGCTGTCAAGCACAGAGCGAATAATGAATGAAAATAGGCTGACTGCGCTTTGCATGATGAACGTACATCGAAAAATAATCGATTATTTTAGGTAGAGGAAGAAGAAATTAAAAATTTGCGTTTTCCTAGTGTTTGTCGACGTGTTTAAGTGAGTTTTTTTGTTTTTGTATTTCTATAAATATTTTATTTTTTTTATATTATGTATGGCTCTTCTTGTTCATATTTTTCTTTTATATCACACCATCTGTTTGTTTTTAAAAATATGTGTTTTAAGTTTCTTGTTTTTTTTTATTTTAGTTTTTGTCTTTTTTGTTGGGTTATTTTATTTATTAAAAACTTTTGTTAATTTGTATTACTCTTTTATTTTCTCTGTTTTTCAACAAATAAACATTCTAAATTTTTTTAAAATTTTGCCCCTCCCTATAGAATTGTGTAACGACGCCCATGGTATCTAAAAAAAAAAGAAAAAAACATCGTTACTACAATGGTAGATAATTGAATAATTATATTACAATAAAACATTTTTATTTTAATAAAGAGTATAGATACAAACCTCTACAAAATAATTTAGCTGTTGCGTGAAGTGTTTCTGTGTAATGATAATAATTTTCGTCTTTTCATATTTCTAGCAACACTAATAAATAGTTTTAATAATGAATGTAAAATATAAATCATTATCACATCTTGGGAGGAAACATTTTTTTCATACTCATGATATTTATAAAAACATCAAACTTGCATAATTATCGATTGACAACATAAAAATTTCTAATTAACAGATGACACATGCAGTGTTGCCGCATTTCCATTTTCTTGTTTATTAGTTGTCGTTTTTTAAAACAATGAAACTGTAAATATGGTGAAAGTTTAAACATAAATAATAGTTTTAAAAACATTTGATATTTTATGTTTAAAAGATATTTGTTTAACGATAGTTTAGAAGTCTGAAAGTAAGACGGTACACACAAACGAACGTATAATACTTTTCGTGTACCGTCTAACTGGCAACGTTGTATGGCTAGTTCCTATTGGTCTATTCCCGGTGACGTCATAAATTTTAAAAAATTAATAACTCGGGCAAATTAATAGATAAAAACAATTTAAATGTAGCTTTATTTTAAACTCTATTATTCATAAAAAAAATTCAAAATTTTTGAACATGCCCCATTGTCACAGTAGAAGCTAATATCTCGTGACACGTTTCAATATAAACCGAAATTAAAAGTTATTTTATTGTAAATTGATTTATTTAAGTTACATTTAGGACTCTAAAAATAATATCATTGAATATTTGTCTCGACATAATTTTTTTATTAATAATAAAATAATAAAGTCCTCGATCATTCAGATTAATAATGACAAAACTATGTCTTGACAAATTGATATCAAAAGAATTGTCTAAAGACCATACGTAAAGTAAATTCCAGTTGCTTTATTTTTTATTCGATTTTCTTAAAACTTTGCAGTTAAATGTAAATATTTATTGTTTGGGACAGACACAATATTCAAAAAAATTAAATGTTTTAATTTTATTTTAAAAAGTTTCGTGACAATCTAAGTAGATTCAGATATTTTCAATCCCTTTGTTTTTGTGGCTTTTTAAAAGGGCTCTCAAACTATGTGTGTCTAGTAGACTCTTAAACGGTCCTGCTAATTCACAGTTATGTCATATTGATACCACCTTTAATTTATTCGTACTTATTCGTGTTTTTGAATGCAAATTTGTATCGTAAAAAGAGTTGTTTCCCTTTCAAACGGTCGCCCAGCATAATTTACAATTTGCGGAGTGATAGACAGTAAAATTCGAGTTAAAATTAAACATATAAACAGATAATGCCATTATTAATAATGAATTCAGCGCTATCAAATTTAGAGGTTAGTCACCTATTCGCCAATTACATCATTTCATGTATTGCGAGTTGACCGAAAGCGATATCAGAAAATAATTTTGGTTTGTTGGTTTGAAGTCAGTTTCAACTTTTTGTACGATTAGTAGCTTGGTAAGCTGTAAATAAAAAAAAAAAGAGGGGGCTCCAAACCGAATTTTTGGAGGAGGGCATTTCCTTTTAGTCTTTTTTATTTTTTTTATAAACGTGTTTTGGATTGAACAAACTTTATTCTCGGGAGAGGGGGGCGGCATGGCCCCCATAGACTTTTACAATTTTTATCTAATAATTTTCCTTATTACTGACAGTTACAGTATTTAACAACTAATTTGAACATATAAGAACATTAGTATATTATGTTGGAGTGAATAATGATACCATGAAACATTTTTATTTTGATAATAAAGAATTAATTTGCTCATATTGTACTTAAATCAAATATGACATGGTGGTGTTGCATTTCTCTCAAATAAAATCATTAAATGAAAAAATTACAGATTTATCAGGACGAGGCGATAATTTTTTGGGAACATTTCGTTTTTTCTTTGGAAATTATACGTCTAAATTTCACGAAACAAAATCCACATTAAAAAATACTCTGAACAACACATTTGTGCTATTTTTTGTTAGGTCCGCAGGATCGAAAAGCGTTCCATTCGTGACGAGTTCAGTGATTTTTCCACTTTTTGTTCTTTGTCATTTGTAGTTTTGTATTTTGTTACCTACATATTGTAGATACAATACTAAATAAATCCATTTAATAACAATTATTGTCAAAAGTATATTATAAAAAATAAATAAATAATTTGAAAATTCTCAAATAAATCTCAAAAATCACCTTACGAATAATTAAGACCATCCCCGAACCCCAAATGTGAAAACAAATACTTGGAAATTTGAAAAAAGCCTGTCGTCTCCGGGATTTGAACCCAGACATCCTTGTTATCTAGACAAATGGCGTTTCCTCTACACTAGACCTTCAACGATATTGACTGTCGAGATTCTTACACAGAAATTTGATTGTGCTAGTCCAGACAACGTGCAGGTCTGTTTTCAAATATTTAAATGTCTATAAAGCATCGAAGTATATGAAAAATGCATTTATGCATCTAAGCCCATAATTTTCCGTCCCAACCTTTTAATGTAAATTCCAGATATAATCCTAAGTTTTTCGACAGTGTATATTGCCCAAATGTTTTCAAAACAAACCCAAAGCCTACACTTATGTTAGAGAACTTTTGTTCAGAAATTTATAGGACCGCTCACCAAATTTTACCTTAAAAGAGTTGTTTTACTCTAAAACAGCCAGTATATTATGATATAACTAAAAGACAGTATAACAATGACAATAATAATTATTCTGAAGACATTAATTTAACTACAAACAAAAATAAAGGTCACACTTAAAATTGTCTAACTCACAACAATACCCTGTACACATTATAATAAATTGTTCGAGTACAAGTGAATTACCTTATATAATTTTCTTTAAAAATAAATTAAAAATTTTAAGAGACACAGGAGCGTCAAAATCATTCATTAACCCTCAAATAGTTCAAAAATTTTATCCAAATGAAATTGTAGACAAACCATTTAGTAGTGACTACAGTTTTTCACAAATTATCACATAAACGTAGTGTAAATATTAATGCTTCTCAAATTTTTAATTTTTATTTTAATGGAAGATTGAAATCCTTTTTAATTGCAAGCAAATATAAATTTTCAACAAGGATGCATTGTTACATTATTTGCAAATATTTCACTTTATTTTCAAAAGATTAGAACTTCTAGTTACATTAGGAACATAATGTAAAATCCTATCAGACTAGTCAAAAAAGTGTTAAGTAAAATACATTAAAAAATAAAATATATATAATAGACAATTCATGTTCAAGATTAGTTTAAAAGTTCAAAAAATCTTCTATACTATAAAATACATTATTTACAAGAAAATCATTAAGATGTTTTCTTAAATCATTACGACTAATTTGATGATAATCTGTAGTATCTTCTAATATGTTACTGAACTTACTGTAACACTTTATCCCAATATATGTTGGTGAATGCTGGCTTATTTGTAGTCGTGAAAAAGGTTGATGGATGTTAAATTTTAATCTAGTATCATATGAGTGCAGGTCTTTATTGTTCTTAAATATATGCTCATTATTTTTTATGTATAAAATTAGTTGAAAAATAAAAAGGGAAGGTAGTGTTAAAATTTGCGTTTTCTTGAAAAGTTCATGACATGATGTTGTTGGTGTCACCTTATACATTGCTCTCAGAACCTTCTTTTGAGATACAGAAGCTCTTTCAAAGTATGGTGAAGAATCCCAAAATATTAACCCATATTGTAGAGTTGAATGAACCAAACCAAAATAGCATAGTTTTAATAACAGAGTTTTACCATTTATTTCGTCAATACCTTCAGTGGGTTTAGAAGTAGTTTTTTTGATTATAGTGATGATTTCATTAGGAGTTGTTGGAAAAAGAAAAAAACTTTTATGTTTATCAATACTCATAGTATAGTTAGGTACAATAGTATTTTTATTTACATTAATAAAATAGTCATTGATATAATTTACTTTTTCTAAGGATGTTAATTTGTCATCATTTGTAAGTTTATTAGGATTCAATAAGTTGTTTTTTCTTTTTCCCCTACTCTCGTTTATTATATTCCAGGATTCTTTCATTACGTTATTACTTTTTAAAATATGATCATTATTTTTTCTTCTCAAATATTGTTTTATTATTTTTTGACACTCTTTTTTAAAATTATTGTAACGTTCTGTATAATATGTAGAATTTATTTCTTTCTTTAACCTGTTCATTTCACATAATAGATTATGTAACTCTTTAATATGAGGTGGAAACTGATTTTTTAATTTTTGTGGTTTTATCGCTTTCTTTGTTTTCGTAAATACAATGTTGTAGTGGTATAGGAATTCATAAAAGATAGAAAATTTATCATTAAAAATAGCAGATGTGTATACTTCACGCCAATTTTCAACTGATAAAATATTTATAAAAGTTATTGTGTTAGGATCATTTAAATCTCGTTTATATCTGTATTTAAATTCGTTATTTTCAAAATTAGGTAGTTTAACCGAACATAATAAGTAGTTATGATCAGACAAAAAAATATCATATACACCCATCTTATCTACATCAAAATTGGTAAAAAAATTATCTAAACAAGTTGAGGTTGTACTTGTTGTTCTCGTTGCAACATTTATATGATGTTTAATATTAAATTCCTTCAATAAGTAAATTAAAACAGTTTTTTGATTACCTTCAATCAAAAAATCTACGTCAATATCACCACAGATAAAACAGTGATTGTCGTTTTGATAAATATTATGAATTAATAGCTCTAGCTGATTTATAAATGTGCTAAACTTAGTACAAGGTGGCTTATACACAGTAATAATAAATAAAAGACCTCTATTAAACGATGATATAATTATCTCATATCAAAAAATTTATAATTAAGGTACCATTTCGGTAGCCGCGTCAGGAGACAGGAGATCACTAAGGCGACCCGTAGGACGACAGATGCATAAATGTTACGCTCCGAAATGTGCGACTACAGCAAAAGATGATTATGCATTAACCAGAGTAATAAACAACGATATCAGTACCGTAATATTTAATTTATCAAAACTTATTTTGGTAAAAAAATTTGAAGAAACAAAATGGTTTACACCTTATGTCAAATTGCAACCCATTAATCTAGGTGGCCTTCAAACTCTACATTAGGTTTCATTCTTATTTTCTGTCTATTTAAAAGATGGTAGAAACATAAAGGAAATCCGAGAAGGAAAAAAGAAAGTTTCAACTTACAATAAATCTTTCTCATTAGCCCACAGAACCTGAATCTTCAGGGGGAAGAGTTATATCAACTAGAATGTAGAAGAATTTATAGAAGATAAGGTTTTTCTTAGTCAGAATTTTAAATAGTTGATTTTTATAAAAGTAGTTTTAGAATAGGAAAGTCAGTATCATTCAGAGTATAAATGTAAATAAAATAAAATAAAGTTTTTAAAAAAGAAACTTCTCAAAAATTACACTTTTAAATAACCTCATGCGTGATTTTAAAACATCAAAGATAGTTTTCTCTATGGTAACAACACCCTCAGGAGACTTAATAAAAAGAACCATACAATTTTATCATAAATATATTTAAAACTTGTTCACAATCTTCCAATTACATGTAATTTTTTAATTTCCCTAAAGATACCAATCTTTGATCATTACATCGGTTCAATTAGTTTCACTTGTAAAAATTTATTACCTTTTGCACGATTTATTTGGACCATTATCTTCTGTGGCTGTAAATATATAACCGTGTATAATGTTATTACGGCAGGCTGTAAAAACATTTTTGCAAACGGTTTGGCAAATAAAAGAGTGATGGGTTTATTACTGGTCAATGGCATCAGTCGAAATTCGGAGATGACCTCGAATATACCGAGTGATGTAATGGATTTGAGTCACGTTGTAGGAACTCTACTGAATTGTCATGGTATAAAAATAAATAAGTTGAACAGAATTTTTATTACAAATATTATTTTCTTTAGGTTTTTATACCAGTATTGTTGTGTATGTTTGTATTTTTTTGGTTATTATTAGACCTAGGAATATATGCCGCAAAATACTTCAATATAAGCATTAAAAATTGAAAAATATGCAGAGCATATGCAATAAGAGTAATTTGTTATTTGGTCGAAATAGTTTATTAATATTTATTATTTGTTTTATTTTACAATACCTAATATAATACTTAATTATTTAATTATTAACTAATTTTATTTACAAATCGACATTATTATAAAACGAATGAACAATTAGATGTTTTTCTAAATTATCTGTATTAAATGATTGTCTCCTATCAGTAAGTATGTACTTGTACAAAGAAAAACTCCTTTCGACATCTACAGAAGTAATAGGTGCAAACTTAAATTTTCCTGAAACATCTGGATGAATAGTATTAATATCTTCAAAGTTACCAGAATAAATATTAGCAAGGTTTCTTAAAACAATAAGGGGTCTATTCTGTAACAATTCCTTTATATTTAACGGCTTTTAAAAATATTTTCTTCTTTACTTCTGTCATTATTTAAACGGATCTTTAAAATACATTAGAGTACTATCTTAAAGAAATCTGTTTAAATAATGACAGAAGTAAATAAACGAATACAAATATACTTTTAAAGGCCGCCAATATTTTTAAAGGCCGTTAAATATAAAGGAATTTTTACAGAATAGACCCCTAAATCCTTCATTCTTTAAAATTCATTTGAAAATTTATGAAAAATCGTCTTTCCAATATCGCCCTGGACATTTTTACACTCTGATTCAAAAGTCTTAATTAAATTTACGGAAGTCACCAAAGGTAAATTTTTTTGTTCTAAATCTAATATAATTTTGGGTACAAATGCATAATTTTTTAAAAACACTAATTGCTTTGGTAATATGTAATTTTGAAACAACTTCTTTGTATTAGATATTCCCTTAGATGAATCATCAAAATCAAATATGATTTCTTTAATTTTTTCATAATTATCTGCGTAAAAAAAGGCAGCTTTAAGCTAGGTACCCCACCGAGTAATCACAGGTTCCGGTGGCATCTGTAATTCAGGAAATTTTTCTTTTTACAATTGAGTTCTTAGATGAGCTTTAGGAAATATTTTTTGTTACATTACTAATTAAATCATTTATTAAAGGAAAGTTAGATCTAATTTCTTCTGCAACTCTGTTAAAGCCATGAGCCAAACATGTAACATGGATTAAGTTTTCATAAAACATTTTTAAATTTTGTGCGGCTTTTACCATGTACGGGGCAGCATCGGATAACAGCAATAAACATTTTTCTGTTGGAACGGCTTCCGGAAGAAAAAAGGAAGACAATCCTGTCTGGATAAAACGAGTTATTGTCAAGTTATTTGTTTTATCTAATTGCTTTGAAGCGATTGGATATGGACCAATTTGCATTTCTTCGCGTAATGAACCTATCATTAAATGGGCTATATATCGACCACAAGAGTCTGTTGTTTCATCCACAATAATGTAGAAATGGTTTCCAACGGTAATCGCACGAATTTTTTCACGAGTCTCAATGTACAAACTGTCAACACCACGTTTGCGTAATATACTTTACTCTGGAATACTAAATTTACAGTATTTTTGCAAAAATGATCGGAGATTTGGATTATTTAATCGTATTAAAGGGATATTCGAAATCACTAAAGCTTTGCATAAATCTTCATTAAAAATAGCTTGTTCACTTCTAGACGATCCAGATTCTAAATATTGTTTCAAGGGAAGTTGACTTTGTCTGCGAGTGTCTTTAGATTTCTGCTTTGCTATATGTGAGGGTGTTTTCGCGTGTTGGTCGATTTGAAACTTTTTTACATGGAATCTAAAACAAATAAATTCCTGTAGATGTTGAAGTTTTAATTAAATAAAATAAATGCGTACGTTGTAAAGTTGCCCTACTTTTTTTTAACTGAGAGTTGAAATAATATTTTACTGTCGTTTGATTTACCATTGTGAAAGGTCAAAATAAAATATAAAATAAAAAAGTACTTACAATTTTAGAACATGTTTTACAAAACACCTGGCTATCACCTTCTACAACAAAATCTGAATAAGATTTTACCCACGACTCAATTAATTTTGCCATTTTTCCCACTGGTTAACACAACACAACAATAAAGACTGAAATGAAGTTGAAAGTAAACTGAGTCATTTAGAAATTTGAAGATATTAATACAACTACCTGAAAGGATATTTAGCAAAATGTGTTGGATTAAGGAGGGTGTTTATAATTTAATCCTCTCAAGTACCTACACCATTAATCGTAATTTATTACAGGGAAAAGTTAATCCTTCAAAATTGTAGGAAATCGACCTGTAAAGGCATTTCACAAAATATTATTTTGGTCCAAAACTCATAATTTTAATATGTCCAGCCAATTAGTACGTCAGATATATGCCAAAAAATTAACAAAATGTCAATATATGCATTAAAAATCAAAAATTGTATATATATGCAACATATGCAAAATATGGCGTTTTGCATATATTCCTAGCTCTAGTTATTATATTAGTAACTAAGAAATTAAGCAAATTTCTTATATTTTCTATAATTTGTTGTTTTATTTAAGGTAAAAATATTTCTAATCCATATGGTAGAAAATGGGGGCAGAGAATTTTGCCGGCACACGGGCGGCAGTTACCCTAGGAACAGCTCTGATCTCATCAATGAACAATACAGACTTCAAAAATAAAAAGTCGTAATGACAATTTTATTTTTGTAAATATATCTGCTATCCCGGCAATCTTTTGTATTTTGTGTAGTTGTAATTTTACTAAATTTAGCTTATCTGAGCAGTTTCGGCTTCGCCATCTTCAGTGTTAATTTTCAGAAGACCTAAGAAACTTTTTGCCGAAGTAGTGTACATGTTCCAAAAATATTTTAAGTCCAATAACTATTATTTTTGAATAATAATTTATATACACTTCAAAATTAGGTTAGGATTAACGATAGTATCTCTGAACTTGCGATATTTCTATTGAAACAAAATTGATACGATAAAACACTATATTTAAGCTTTAGCAGCTTTAACATTGTGTAACATTAATAAAGTAGTCTGCGATAACTATTCTCTTATATTTATTGTTTATCCTGTACCTGATATTTCGATTTTTATTTCATATAGGTGTTTAACTGTCAAATTGGAAATCTAATAAAGTTTAAACAGCGATAGTTTAATTTTAAGGTTCTTTTATTAAAAGCAGCCTTTATTTAATTAAATGTTTCTATAACTAATAATAACATACAAGCTTTTTATTTTAATAGCACTTACAATCACCTTTATCGCGTTGGTCTCTAGCTTACCTATGGTTAGGACCACTGCATCTTGATGTCATTGAACTGGATCTTCTTCAGTGATTTTAGTCGACTCTCGACTTTATAATCTTTACCAATAGAACCGAAAGTTTCTATCATGTTCTATTATACCAGAAAAGTGTTTAAAGCAATAAAATTGTTGTTGGACTCGAACCATGATGTCATTAGTCAAGGATGACTTAAAAAAAAAGAACAATTTTAAGATAAAAATGTTATTTATAGGTAGGTAATACAATACAAGACAAAGTCACTTTGGGAATATATTCGTGTGGGAAAAATGTAATATAATGTACTGAGTGTTTAGAAAAGTTTAAAAATATTGATTAAGTATACGAAAATATATTTATTTCATTTATTACAATTTTTAATTAAGTAAACATCTTTACAAAATATAAATATTTCTAAAATTTGCCTACATTTAACCTGTCTTGATAAACGAATAAAAACAATTGAGCCATTACTAGTGAAATGAAAACTTTCATGAATGAAAATCAGCAAACCAAATTCATTGAATGCCATTGAATTTTATGGTGACATAATACGTCATTCTTCTTTTTAGGAGGTCCAATGTGGAGTGGAATGTCCGCCTACCGAGATTTGAAAGTCCGGTGTATTTATTAATTTATGACATCAAATAATATGGGGTATCACTTTTGTTATTTTGCTTGTAATTGATACTGCTTTTAACCAATCAGGTTAGCAAAATTTTAATACAGTCTGTTCGCTATACTTACGCGGGTTTCAAATTAAAAATTTTATGAGTATTTCCAGGTAAGTACCCGAAAGTTTGACCTGTTCTTTGGGGAAATATCAACTGGTTAAATGAAATGAAAAATAATGTACAACTATTTAATTAAATAATAATGAATAATCTTTTGTATAATTGAGAGCAGAATTAAACTTCTTCATTAATGGAGTTTAATGTGGCTATTATAAACCTAATAATAATTTTATATTACAATTCACACAGAAAATATGGTCTATGTATAATAAGAGGGTTATTTAGCTCAAATAAAATATCTTCAACATAACAATTTGTTCCATGCAGAGAATTTCAAATGAAAAATAAAAAAATTGAAATTGCCAACAAAAATTAAAATCAGTCATTATCATCCAAAATATCATAATCGTCATCATCATTACTATCATCACCATTAATTGTTATTATGATTGGACTTCGTTTATTTTATTTTCACAAGTCCACTAATCTTCTATTAGTTTCTCGCACTTGGATATACACTTTTGGAGTTGCAATTGAAAGTGCTTTTCGCCAAGTTTCCCGAACTGCGTCGTCACTATAACCATTAGGCCCATTATGGTTGTCATAATATTATTTTGCTATTCTCCATATATATTCGATGGAATTAAACTGGCAATGATACGGTGGCAGACGTAAAACTTGATGACCGTAACTTTCAATAATCTGATCCACAACAAAGGTTTTTGGTTTTGCGTGTATATTTGCCAAACATAATAATTCTGATTTTAATATATATTAAAGAAATGGTATATGTTCCTTTGTCAACCATTCTTTAATTTTATCAACAGTCCAAGAATTCGTTGGACTTTTGTTTAATACTTCAGAATAGTAAGGTGCATTGTCTAAAATAATTACGCTGGGCTCACTTAAATCTGGAATTAGTTTTTCATGCAACCATTTTACAAACATTTCTGTGTTCATAATATCGTGATAGTCACTGGATTTTGATTTAGATGAAAATATTAAAACAGCACCTTCTATAAAACCCGATTTCCCTCCTGCATGTAAAATTATGTGTAGCTTCCCTTCTCCATCGGTATGTTTGATGGACTTTACGTTATCATCTTGCCATATTCTCTTGGTTACACCCCTAGAAAATATCCATGTTTCGTCTAAATATATAAAATTCGCCCCTTCTTCTTTAAATTTAGAATATTTTCTTAGATAGTTAATTCTCTTGTGCACGACAGAACTTCTTTCGTAAAGGGCCTTTCTATTATCCTCCTTTTGAAATTTGAAACCCAAGTTATGTATCACTTGCCATAGACTTGTTCTGCCAATGTCATCAAATTTTCTATCTATTAATTCTGAGAGAATTGTATGTTCCTTGTTGGCCCTCATTCGATAAATGGTATCACGAATTTCAAATTTCTTTCCATCTGGAATATCTTTCGTTTTCAATGATGGGCGAGTTTTGCGGTGATCTTCTTTCGGCAGTTCACTATTGTGATTTTGTAATACTCCTCTTAATTTGGTTTCACTAATTCCTAGAGCATCGCATACGAGTTGTTGTACAGACATTACCGATTTTAAAAGACCGCCATTTTATTTTTCATCCGTAAAATACTTATGTATACTACACATTAGACTATCTACATCTAACACACGTCTAGGCATTTTTAAAATTTCCACTAAATTTACAATATACATAGAATGTCAACACTTGCAAAGAATCAATTCAACTGCAATATTTGTATTTCGCCGAATTAGAATATGGTATTCTAGTATTATTTAATGGCACTGGTAGGTATTCTACTGATCTTTTATTAGTAAAGTTAATTTGAACTGTTTTAGTTTCGTTGAGTTTACTGCACCATCTTTTTGTCCACTCATAGATTTTATTAGTTGCATGTTGAAGTTTTATGGTCGATTCTTCTATGGTTTTACCGATGGCAAGTATGGCTGTGTCGTCGGCAAATGTGGCTACATTCACATTTTGCTTTTGTGGTATGTCGGAGATAAGCAACAGGTAAAGAACTAGCCCTAGAACACTTTCTTGAGGTACTCGTACTTTAGTTTCTTTAAGCGTGGAATATTCTTCTTGTTTTACGCGGAAGATTCTATTAGTCAAGTAAGATTTTAAGATGTCACAATATTGCCTAGGTAAAAGTTTATTTTATATTCAAGTCTCTCTAACCATACTTTATTATCGAAAGCCTGAGCTACATCTAGATCTATAGGACTTTATTTTATTTGGTTATTTTCCAGGTTTGGGTATCATTATAATTTCAGCGACTTTCCGAATGCTAGGTACATGCTCTAGTCGAAATACAGCCTTTATTATATTAGTGAGTATAACCACAGTTTTTTTTGGCCAATAGGTTGGTTTTCCTGTAACTGGTAGCTCAATCTCACTTGCGGCTACATGTTGGTTGTTAATCTGGAGCCTCAGATAAAATTTTTGACATTAAAATCACCTGCCAAGACATTTTCTTCCGTTTGTCGTAAGAGCTCTCTGTAATTTACCTAACTTAAAGCCTTGCTGCATTAGCGACAGAAGAGGGCACAATAGATATTTTAGGTCGCAGTTTATTAACACCCCATTCCCAACATTGTTATAATGAGCATATGATATAAATACCCCCGTGGCTCACTTTAGAATGTAATCTACTTTTGTCTACCCTCTCCCTAACATATCTACTTTATTTAGTATCATAATTTTTACAGCATAGTCAATAACTGTTTCAAATATTGAAATATTTTGTTAAAACTAAATCTTTTCACCTATCATTTAGGCCATAACTGATATTATACAGTGGAGATATCAATATGCGATCAGGCCAGAAAACTGTAGGTGTAGTAGTTAATGAATATAGGGAAAGTAACTTTAGGTCAATTTAAACCAATTTTATTTATGAAAGGCGAACTATAAGTATTCACGTTGTTATCTACATAGTTGCCAAATTAATAATGGATAATCCATTGTTTGTGATTATAATTCAGAAGACTAAGATAAGTATAACATCTAGCAAAAAATAAGATGAAGTAGGTTTAAAGACTGGGGCTTGTCTAATAACAGAGCCTTATGGAACTACTGCTACGTCTTTCTCCATTATAAAGAAGTTATGGTAGTGGCAGACAGGTTGTTCGCAAATGGATTTGGATAAGAACTTTCAAGAAAAGGTCAACATATATGATAAAAAAAAATTAAAACAAAATTAGTTGTAAATAATACCATCCGGTAGGAAACATACAAAATTATGCAAATTAGTCATTGCCAACCAGTTCCAATAAGCCTCCTCCCAAGAAATTAGGTAAAATTGCCCTAATGGTCAGATTTAAATTAAAACAATATTAGGGTAGGTACTAAATTTGTTACAAATATTGCAGTTGAATTGATTCTTTGCAAATGTTGACACTGTATGTATATTGTAAATTTAGTGGAAATTTTAAAAATGCCTAGACGTGTGTTAGATGTAGATAGTCTTGTAGTGTACATAAGTATTTTACGGATGAAAAAGAAAATGGCGTTCCTTTAAAATCGGTAATGTCTGTACAACAACGCGTATGCGATGCTCTAGGAATTAGTGAAACCAAATTAAGAGGAGTATTACAACATCACAATAGTGAACTGCCGAAAGAAGATCACCGCAAAACTCGCCTATCATTGAAAACGAAAGATATTCCAGATGGAAAGAGATTTGAAATTCGTGATACCATTTATCGAATGAGGGCCAACAAGGAACATGTGACCTTAAATACAATTCTCTCGGAATAAATAGATAGAAAATTTGACGACATTGGCAGAACAAGTCTATGGCAAGTGATACATAACTTGGGTTTCAAATTTCAATAGGAGGATAACAGAAAGGTCCTTTGTAAAAGAAGTTCTGTCGTGCACAAGAGAATTAACTTTCTAAGAAAATATTCTAAATTTAAAGAAGAAGGGGCGAATTTTATATATTTAGACGAAACATGGATATTGCAACCAAGAGAATATGGCAAGATGATAACGTAAAGTCCATCAAACATATCGATGGAGAAGGGAAGCGACACATAATTTTACATGCAGGAGGGAAATCGGGTTTTATAGAAGGTGCTAATTTAATATTTTCATCTAAATCAAAATCCAGTGACTATCACGATAATATGAACACAGAAATGTTTGTAAAATGGTTGCATGAAAAACTTTTCTCAGGTTTAAATGAGCCCAACGTAATTATTTTAGACAATGCACCTTACCATTTTGAAGTATTAAACAAAAGTCTAACGAATTCTTGGACTGTTTATAAAATTAAAGAATGGTTAACAAAAGAACATATACCATTTCCTTAATATATATTAAAATCAGAATTATTACGCTTGGCAAATATACACGTAAAACCAAAAACCTTTGTGCATCAAGATTATTGAAAGTTACGGTCATCAAGTTTTACGTCTGCCACCGTATCATTGCCAGTTTAATCCCATCGAATATATATGGGGAATAGCAAAACAATATTATGACAACCATATTGGGCCTAATGGTTATAGTGACGACGCAGTTCGGGAAACTTGGCGAAAAGCACTTTCAATTGCAACTCCAGAAGTGTGGCGGAACTGTATATCCAAGTGCGAGAAACTAATAGAAGATTGGTGGTGAAAATAAAATAAACGAAATAAGTCCAATCATAATAACAATAAGTGATGATGACGATTATGATATTTTGGATGATAATGACTGATTTTCATTTTTGTTGGCAAGTTCAATTTTTTTATTTTTCATTTGAAATTCTCTACATAGAACAAATTTTTATGTTGAAGATATTTTATTTGAGCTAAATAACCCTCTTTATACATAGACCATATTTTCTGTGTGAAGTGTAATATAAAATTATTATTAGGTTTATAATAGCCACATTACACTAACTAGATTATTATTTAATTAAAAAGTTTTTTCATTTCATTTAACCAGTTGATATTTCCCCAAAGAACAAGTCAGACTTTCGGGTACTTACCTGGAAATACTCATAAAATTTTTAATCCAAAACCCGCGTAAGTATAGCGAACAGACTGTATTATTCACGACTTTATGAAATCTTTCAATATTCGAATACCAGAAAGGGCCAAAATTTGTAAAAATACAGAAATGCAAAGCGAATCAATCTTGTATTTAGATAGTTCGAAGAACAGGAATTGGGGTTTGCCCGTGTGAACTAAGGGAGAATCATTAGGCAGCAGTCTTCTAGGCTGCATATGATTTTAACTGTGAATAATAATGTTATTGGTATTAATGATAATCGAATGTCAAAGACTAATTATGTAAACGATACTATAAAAGAGGCAATTAGAATTGTCTTGTACGATACAAAATTAATTGGAAAATAATTGTAAAATTGAAAAACAAACATATTATGCAGTGTCATCGTGAATGTTAGCCTTGTATGGGATTTTTTTATTTAGTTTACATATTAACGGTTTTTATAAAAATTCGACAAATGTTATTTTTCAAATTTTCTAAAAATCTTAAATGATAGTTTTTACGGTTTTCTACCCACTTACCATTTGAATCAATTTGAACAATTTTTATTCATTTTACATTTTTTTGACCTAACAATTTTTTGGCTCATTCGAATTTCTATAATCCAAAAAGAAGTGCCCTCTTTAATATACTAGAATTCAAGTAATTCAAATTTAGTCTAATGCTGTGTAGAAAACTGAAAATAAAAACAGTTTATCATTTTCTATTTGTTATAAAAATATATCAAAGTTGACAGGTACAGCTGATCGATAGAAAAACTATCAATGAATTTTTTTTTAAATAACATTTGACTAACGAAATCTTTTGCTCAGCAACTTTTTATGTCGATACTTCTTGGTAGGACGAAACAAGAATCTGCAGAGTTGCCAGACAAAATTTGCGCCTGATCACAGGAATTTTAACTGGTCATTGAAAACGGCGGAAGCATCTCCAAGCATGTGGCTGTCAGAATCCGCACTCTGTAGGTGGTGCAAACAAGTAAATAAGAGTTTCAAGCATATCTTCTACGATTGCCAGAGACTCTCGTTTAATATAAGATTTGTATTCGGCGGGTATCGGCTAACACCGGCCGATAAAAGAGAAGCACCTCTCTGCGACGTAGTCAACTACATCAAATCTGTAGGTTGGCTGACGAGCTTTATGAGGATGCACAATGGACCTAAGTGCTGTGGGGAAACCCATCTTCCACACGTTACAGAGACTTACTGCCTGGAAAAGATACCAAAGATACTAACTCTTTGAATTCAATAATCGATTAACACTACAATTAAAAATATATTTTCAATTTAAGTACTATAGAATATATTTCGCATACCATTGTTCTTATATCAGTCGTTGGCAGCCAACGAAACGAAAATTTTATCAAGAAAGAATTGAGTCTGAACTGTTCTAGATAGTCAAGAGTTCATTAAACTTTGGTCGTAACACATTCTCTTTAGCACCTCGTCAACAAGTATTTTGCGACGACGACGAAGAAGAAAAGGAAGAAGAAGAACGAGGTCTGAAAATTCCGTGACACTGTCTTCGATGTCTGTCAATCACATTCATTCGACAAAATCCATTGTATATACTAGAGGTAAGAAGAAAGAGAGAGCATATTCATGATAGATATTTATATGAATTGTTTATATGCGTACAGTGTTGTTTTTCTGGATGTAAATTTGGTTTAATACCAGTAATATCGCGTCATCTGCATACTTTTTCATAAAAACTATATCTGCTTTTAAGATCATTGCAGGGGGTTTATAGAAACGTTCCTGCTAAATGCAGAAATCAAATGTCACAGTATTTGGTAAGGGATTAAAAAAACTACAACCGTTTTAAGATAACGCTTTGAAATTTTTTCCAAATAACTCATATATTTAGGATTGCCCAACAGTGTTTTTAAAATTCTCAATGATACTTATGAGGAGGAAAGTGTAGCTTACATAAACCTTTTACATTTCTGTGTGAATTTTAAGCAAGTAAATTTACTTAGTAATAGCTGCATAAATTGTTGCTTTTGGTATTGTTAACTTACAAGAACTCATTTTGTAAGGCTAATAATAATTTAATAAACTGTTTAATTGTGTTTCTTTGTCTAGCATGTAAGGGGTAAAAAAAACGATTTCTGATCTCTTTAGATTAGACCTATAATCAAAGCACTGTACAAAGAAGTGCAGCCTTTTTAAACGAGGTGAATTTTCACCTTAAACACCATGTTATATCATCTTAAAACTATAGTCATAAACGCTTTTGGTCAGAAATTTAGAAATTTTAACCAAATACCACTTCTTTAAAATTACAGTTCGAGGTCTTTCCAAGTAAAATTTGGGCGCCGCCATTGCTACTTGAGCCTCGATTTTACCAATGAGGTTGAATATACGGAGACGACATGCCAAAAAAAAACGACACCCCTTCCCCCTCTCTTAGTGGTCATGTCATAGTTGTCAAAGAGCTGTCAGAACTTTGTTCAAATTTAAATATTTCGACGTTATTTCTATCTTAATAAGTGTTTTTTTTTTGATTAATTTGTATAAAAATCATGACTAAGTGTGCCAAAATTAATTGTAAAAACTCTTCAGTGAAAGAGCGTAAGAAAATATCTAATTTTTCATAAGTAAGTATAAGGAGTACTTAGAATTTTTTTTAGAATGCTTAACCTTTTTTTATTATAGGTTTCCAAAAGACCCACAATACCTCAAAATTTGGTCTAACTTTGTGGGAAAAGACCAATTTGAACCTAAACCGAATAGCATGTTGTGCTCTATTCACTTCAAGGAAGAATTTTTTGATAAGAGTGAGTTTAGGGTCAGATTGAAGAAGAATGCTGTTCCGACAATAAATGAATGTTTAGTTAATATACACTTTATTTACAATAAAACTTAAATAACTAACTTAATAAAGAACATTGGCTTGACTAACTTTATAATAAAGACAAATAACTATATGGCTTTCTAGGTTTAAAAATATGCATTGCAAGCCTAAAATTACTATACAATAATTTAATTGTAGAAAATAAGTTTTTAAAATTTTTGCCTTTGTACAAAATTTCACAAGACAATTTAGAATAATTTTTTTATTCAATACGGTCTCATGGAGGTTTTAACAACAATCCTACAGTCAGGCAATTTCAGTCTGCATATAAAAAAAAAATTAATTCATGTTGAATTAAGAGATAGTTTACGTGGAAATTGTATTCCTTTGGAGGAATTAACTATTTTAAAGTGCAATATAACAAGCCAGTTAAATGTTACTTCAAAGGAATATGCAATGTCTGATAATATTGACGATTTTGAGAAAGTGAATGTTATTGAAAATGATCATGATTATTTACCAGATCCAGTCTCCTCCTTTTCTAAATATATAATCACTTACATTTCTGGATATTATGTTGTTTATTATTTAAAAAAGAAAATCATTTGTGAACAATGTCTAGATGCTTTAATAAGCAAAACTAGAGATTTGTTTCTATCTTCATTCATTGATATAAAGAATAAAAATGGTTTGCAATATCCATCGGAAGATGTAATAAACATTTGTTTAAAATGTGAAAAAATATTAAAAATTATGAAAGACTCTGAGAAAAAAATATCAGTTGATATCATCAGCACATTAGTTTTAAAAGAATTCATAAATTCTAATGTCTTTTAGAATATTATGCAGCACAGTTTGGACCAGTTTGTGTTGGATAATCATGAATATTATTAATCAAGTGCATAATTGATAAATATGTTAGTATCCGACTAACATATCTCACTAAAACTAGAGTTAATAAAGCTGCTAGCATAAGACATCAAAACAACAAAATAGTGTTGTTTAAAGGTCAATAAATATTTTTTGAAATAATAATTTTTTTTTTGTAGTGTCTTATTAAGAATGGGACACAGAAAAACTGAAGAGTTATAATTTTACCAGATTTGGCAAAAGTTTTTGGTGTCATAAGATACGTTACACTTATTTGAAATATAATTATATATTTTTTGATGTTTTTTAAGTAAATCATATAGGTACTTTTGTTGGGAACTTATAAGAAACTTCAAAATTAAAATGAAGAATATTCGCATTCTAAGCCTAGTCTTATTTTTAATCAGACTCTTCAGTTGTTCTGTATCCCTTTCTCAATGAGACACCTTGTATATAAACTTCCCACTTGACCAATTTTATATTTTTCAAGTATGTACAATACAGGTGTATCAGAAATTAAAGCAAAAAGACAACTTATAACAAAGGTTTAAATTTAGTAATGTCAAGTCATCCTTGCACCCTAAAAAAGTACCAATGAAGATATTATTCCTCCAATGCAACCAAACAGGTATTTTTAGGATAAGATTTTGTGCCACAGGGTTTCTTTTTAAATGGCATGACATTCAAAATTTTGGTCAAAATAATTTTCATCATGCACTTTTCTTGGAAATTCACAATGCTTTATTAGGATTAAAAACACCAGTTTCTAGAAACTTTTTCACTATAACACTAACATTACTGATCAGAAAAAGTGGTTAAAGTTTTCTTTTTGTAATCACAAATCGCAACTGAATGCCTATTTTTAAAATAAATTATCTCTATAATTCCATTTGTATAGTTGTATGTTGTGCATCTAACTTCTTATAACTAATTTAGAGTCTTCCATAAATCCTGCCTCTTCCTAAATTTCTTTATAGATCTCTTCACAACATTTTATGTGTAAAACAAGATCGAATAAGAAAATTGGTATATTATGAACCAATAACCACAACTTCTTAAAAATATTTGCGACGAATTCCGCCTTTAAGAGCGGGACCACTCTGTAGTATTACCTCAGGAGCAAATTCGTGAGTTCAACATGGCAGTGACCGCCAAAAGTGGCCATCACCATTATTGGCACTGACAACACCGTATATATTGCAACATTCTATGGTTGTGTGAAACGACGGACGGTTCGTTGAACCTCCGATCGTAATGTGTTACGCTATCGTCCGCGATATCAGAGCAACGACGTACGTCGTCGCCCGGCTAAGTGGAAATCGAGGACGAAATTGTCGGACGTACGTCGTAATGGGACAGCTTCAGAGTAGGTGTAAAAATTGTGCGAATTGAGGGCGAAAGGTAAACCATGAGGCGTATGAGGAAAATCAAAAACGAAATGGAGTAGGTATCTTGGTAACTGTAAATCACACACTGTGTAGTGGACCTTAATGGGAATTTCGATTTTAGTGTGGTTTCGGTTTCAATTGCTTTTATTCAATTTGTCAAGCTTTATTACAACAATAATTGTAGGAATTTACCTGATATTGTACAAATTCTATGTGTTTTCTGTAGTTAAATATTCTAAGACCTGCAGTAATATCTAAAATAAAATAAAAGGTATTAAACAAAATAAGTAACGTTTATAGAATAGTAATTAAAATAGTGATTGAGTTAAAAAAACACCCTGTAATGGGAAAGATAAGTAATGGCAATTTATTTACAAGAAAAGTAAATTTGTATTATATAAAAATTTCAGTAAATTGAACATAAAACTTCATCCTGCGAGAGGAAAAGTGGCACTTTCCTCCCTAGTAATACAAATAGCTATATATCTCTATTTGATAGTTTGTCAACTAAGCCTGGAATTTCCAACGCATACCTTTTTGAGATGAGCAAAATAGAATTTGGTCATCCTTGCCAACAATTTGCGAAAATGTACACCATTAAATTATTTATAAGACTCAGAATTTTTTATACTCTTAAATATGCAAACAGAGATTTGAAATCCTTGAAAAAGTCAGACAAAACCAAAAGAAAAATAAAAATGTCCCATTTTTAAATATTATTGATTTTTTTCATCATATGTTTGACTGCTTTATAAAAATAAAGTTATTTTTCTTTGTAGTTTTATTTCTTAACTATTCCAATGGTCCAACTAACGTTTTTTCGTAATCACAATAAGTAAATTATTATCATGGTCCAACAAACGCGCACCTTCAGCCGAAACCTGCTTTGCCTTTGTGAGAGAGCCGGTAAAGATGCCTCTGCGTACATTCATATCTGGTCTAGGACAGCGCCCTGTTTGTGACGTATAATCAATTGCATGTGTTCATCTCTTGCTAAGCGATATTGTCGTTGTCCTTATTTTTCGCATCATAATGAGAGAGAAAACAACAGAGGCACACATTTACTGTGCCTTGTTCCCATCTTCTTTCGAAATTCTCGGAACGTCGCTCAACGCCCGGTCGTCCAGTGTCGTGCCAACGCGATTTGCGCTGAATATTAGATAAAATAATAATAGGCATTAAGGAAAATATAAAATATGTAAGTTATTTTTGTTTTGTTTATTATACTAGGGCACGTGCCACTGTATGTACCTTTCGTATAGCCTTTCCAATACCTTCATGGAAAACGATGTTAGGCTATTTAGTCGGTACGTTTTAGAGACAGTAAAATCCATCCTTCCATTTTTGATATAGAGCTACTTTTAACACTCTTCGTTTTTTGTTTTTTTGGGGATATACCTCAGAGTCAATGAGGATCTGAATATACCAAGTGAAGTTAATGAATAACTTCTGCTGCCTAAAAAGGTCACACTATTTTTCACGACCCAGATTTTATAGAAATAATACAAAATTAAACTTTTCTTCTTTGTTCTGATAAATAAAAAAATTCGTAAAATTAATAAATTTTAGATGTAGGGGCACACTAGAATAAGTAAGATTAGTTTTATAAATAAATGTTCTCTGTTTTTGAAATTTTATTTTATTTTCTACAGATGATATTGCTGGAGTGTTTTTCTATAGCAGCGACACCTCTGGAAGTTAGAGCATTTACTCATAGATAAGTAATGAACTTTATTTAATTCACTACCATCATCAAATATTAATGGCATCATATAAACAACAAAATTTCAATGTCCTTATTGTTTTCAAATATCCATTTCAAATAAACATCTCAAATAAACTGAAATCATTTCAGATTACCAACATAGGGTTATTAAAACAAAAAGTGGGGACATAATAACAATATACAGGGTGTTTCAAAAAGATTAGTCATAAATTATACCACATATTCTTGGGTCAAAAGTAGTTTGATTAAACCATACTTACCTATATACAAAGTGCACCCAAAAATAGTTACAGGGTGTATAAGATAAAAATTTAAATGAAATTTTTTAACGTTGCTCTTAAAACGTTTGGCATTTTTTCAAGAAATTTTATATGACGTGTTATAATACCTTGACTAATAATACCGATGAAGAGGCAATCTTTTTTTCTTGATTTTTATAGGTTTTTGGAGGGGGTCACCGCTCTTTTTTCCACTCAACTTTTTTGTAGTATAAAATTTAATTACAAATAAAACGCCACTGGAATGACACATCCATTTGGAAACTTTTTTGTCTCCTAGTATTTGTTTGTAAAAGGTTTATTTTAGACGATACAGCCATTTGAAATGACAACTTAAAAATATTCAATTGAAATTCTACGTATGAAAAATATCAAAATCAAGTTTTTTTTTAAATTACAAACTAATGTCATCAAAATAAAAAAATTTAATTTAACAGGTTTTCAAAATTACATTACACTTACTACATAGTTTTAACAATGAAAATCGAATTTTGATATTTTTGGATACGTATAATTTACATTAAATATTTTTAATTTTAAGTGGCTGTATCGTCTAAACCAAACATTTTACAAACAAATACTAAGAGACAAAAAAGTTTCCAAATACATGTTGCATTTTATATTACAAAAAAGTTGAGTAGAGAAAGAGGTGGTGACCCTCCAAAATTTAAAAAAAATAAAAAATATATATATTGCCTCTACCTCGATTTTGTTACTCATGGTATTCCAACACGTCATATAAAATTTCATGAAAAAATGTCAAACGTTTTAAGAGCAACGTTAAAAAATTTCATTTAAATTTTTATCTTATACTATTTTTGGGTGCACTTTTGTATATAGGTAAGTACGGTTTAATCGACCTATTTTTGACCCAAGAATACGTGATATAATTTATGACCAATCTTTTTGAAACACCCTGTATATGAAAGGTTATCAGCAAACAAAATATATAAAATATTATCAATAAAAGCGGTTAGGAAAATATCAACGTGGATTATTTTCTTTTCTTTCTCTTTTTCTACAATTAATTTTTCTTTCTTCCTTTCTTTCTTTCTTTTTTTTCCTTTCCTTCTTCTTTTCTTTCTTCCTTTCTTCTTTTTTTTTTCTCTGTTCTTTTACTAAACGTTCATTAGGTTAAAGCCAATTCCCAACTTCATATTAACAATTTAGAACAAGAACATATTTTTCTTAGTGTACCAGACCAAGGCTCTTACGATCTTGATGGGAACAGTTAGATGATAATTTAATGCTACTAAAAATCGTAGCTATACGAAATTGAATTATAAACACTTCCTCAATAATTATTTATTTATATGTAAAATTAATTAATTTCACTATTAGCTGGCTAGATGTATGCATATGTGATTGTTTGTTTCAGCGAAAACAAGTTTGTGAAGATGAAAGAAAAATTGAAAGAATTCAGAAAAAAGTAAAAATAAATGACGAAGGTGTAGATAACTGTGTATTTTAGAAAGGCATTGACTCTTTGAGAGTGAGCTTTCCAGTTGCTTGCTCTGTCTCTCTCATAGATAAATATAGACATTAAATTAATTGTAATGGGCAAAAACAATAATAAAGATATATTAAAAAAATTGGAATAATAAAAAATAAGAGATCTGAATATCAGCAGATCCATATTCAAATAAAAGAAATTCTTCTATATTTCACAAAAACCAAAAATAGAATAGAATTTTTTTTTTTTTTTAATTAAGTTTCCCATTTAATAATTTATTAATATTATTTATTTACGGGATCAAACCCATTACAAAAATTAAATATAGCAATACATTTAACGTGCATTCAAGAACTTTTTGGAACTCATATTTGATGGACCTGGTTGATTTTCAAGTAAGTCTTCTGATATGTCGACGTTAGTTACCTCCCTAGGAAAAAACATTCCTGATTTCCACCGTTTTTTCGCAGGTTTCTTCTAATATAACCTGCTAACTTGGTATACTGGATTGCTTTTCAACCAATTAGAGACTGCCCGAATGAGACCCTTGAGGTACTCTAGAAGTGATAACTTGTAACTTATAAAAAGTTTTTAAAGCCATTTACTAGTTTTACCGAAAATTCAAATGTTTCAAGTGTTTTTCGCTAAAATGGACAATAATATTTTTTGCTAAAAAATTACCAAATAGGTGGTTATTGATTTTTTGTAAGAAAGTCCATGTTGACTATTAATTAATAATTAATTCCTCATAGTAAAAACTAATTTGATCATAATTTAAATTGTTAATAATTTTTTATTAAGAATGCACATACTTCTTTAAGTCTTTTACATCTTCTTGTGTCCCCAGACTTAAAAATTGGGGACATCAAATTAAGTTTATACATTTCAAAACAAACTTAATTACTCAAAAATTAACAAAACGGCAGAAAAACCTGCTGTATGAGAAAAAAATTAATTTTTAAGAAATACATTGAAAATCCCGTTGTATTTGATGACTAAATTTGATATTTATTATAATTCTATTTTAACATTTAAAAACATCAAAAAGTCCTTGAATGATACTAACGTTTATACCAGGTTAGCACTATCCAACCGATTGTCAGATATATTACCTATTCAACCCTTTCTAAAAGTTTAGCAAAATAAAACAAATTAGTTTCTATACAAGTATCCAACAAAGACTATTTTCGCAAGGTTATTTTGCAGGTAGATCTCATTTTGCAATAGTGTATGCCTGGTACCTGTTGTACTTGGCAGATGTTTCTTAGAAGAAGGTCATTTCAGTTTAACAAAAATGTAACGTTAAAAAAGGACAAGGTATGACAGCAGTCAATATTTTTGAAAAAGATTGTATTCCTCATTGGATTATGGCAGCAAAGCGACAAATCAAAAACAAATCTAAAACTAGACTTAGTATTTATTCAATAACTACCAGTAAAAAACTACCAAACAATATCTCCTTTAGCGTGATGGTCATTTTGAAGCTCATCACTCTTTTGTAAAAATAAAAAAACTATTTACATAAATAAATACTTTACTTATTTTAAAATACAATAGTTAAATTTATATGAAATACCGTCTAAAACAATCCCAAATCATATAAATATTCTTATTTAATTCATTTTTATCATTTATTACAAATCTACAATCACGAAATCGTATCTGATAGTATTCCACAACCTAATTCGCTGATTTTCTACTACGAAAGTTCAACGACACCATCATCAGCGAACGTAATAGAAACAAAATCTTCGGTCTTTTCAGTGAAGATGAACTCATTTCTTCGATTCTTCTTCTTTCTCATTTAATCCATCGAGGACACGCAAAATAGTATGCGAGCCTTGGCAACTTATAAAACTTTTTCTTTTGTTGATAATTTTCTCAGAATATATGGTTTTGTCTTATTTTATTTGCCCATGTACAACCCTTTATAGATTACATTATTTATGTACAACTTATTTAATTTATGCCATTGTAATTTAGTTATAACCAAGTAATTTTATAATAGGACTTTTCTGTTATATGGCATCTTTATGGTCCATTTTTCATTGTAATGAACTCCTTAGATATTAAATATGTACACAGAACTCCAATATATATACAATTATGTGAAAATAACATTTCAAGAACGAGAAAATTTATAAAACCGGTCCTGTCTGAAAAGATTTAGGAAAATCAAATAGGTTTGTTAAAGTTTTGTTCCTAATTTGAAATTAGAAATTGTGCGTCTCACTCACAACTAATAATAAAAGTGCAGATTTTCGATGGTCACATATTATAGAACACACAGACTAAAAATTAGTATAGCCAAAACATGGTGTCATTTTTTTGTATTGACCTTTAGTCTAAGGTATTGACAGCATATCTACGTCAAGCGCTATCTAGACCTCCGAGCAATTACTACTAGAGGGAGTCTTCCCCCCTTCCCCGCGCTAAATTTTTTAGCAACATCTACTCCCCCCGAGGGGGAAAATACCTCTTCTGTTATTGGCTTATTTAATCAGCGTTGCCAAGTTTGACAGCGCCAGTTCTGACACATGTCAATTTCTTATTTGTATTTTACGGAAAATAATATTATTTATAACGTTGTAAGGGTTGTAAATGTATATTTAAGATTTATTATCTCTAATATGGTGAAAACGTGCGCTATGTGTAAAAAGCCTGTCGAAAATGCTTCTTCAAGATAATATCATAAGTAAGTACAGACACAACCTAATTATCAGAGGCGGTGCATTAGGCAATCACCTTTAATTTGCAATTAAACTTTCTTATTTTCTTATCGAAAAATTAAAATTAAGAGCAAGTAAACTCCAGCTAAGTTCGTTTTCATCCGTCTCATAATGATTATAGTAAAGATTAATTACTTATTATTATTTTAATATCACATCTTTGTTATTTTTTTTTAGGTTTCCTTTTCTTGATATGAGAAAGAAATACATGGTTCCAAAATATAGGAATTCGACAAGTGACCACCTGAATAACTTTTTATGCTAATGAACATTTTTATTACAGACCTCAGGGGAAGAAAATATTAAAGAAAAATGGAATTTTCGACGAAAGAAGTATAATAATCAATCCTGTCACTACTTCTACACTATATTCATCTGCTACTAAAATACTAAAACAGCAAGTAAGTAGAGAAACTTAAGTTTCTTTCAAAAATAATGTTTAAGGAAAAAGGCATAGCCATTTTTTTGTTGACACTTTTTTTTAACTAATCTAAAAGACAAATTTTGTGTATTGTTTAAATTTTCATTTTTTGTACTTAATTTGTTTTAGGTTTAAACAAAATGAACTTCTTAGATATGCATGGAATATCCTAAAAGAGTTAGGGAAGGTTTTAAAATTCTTAAGAAAACTATTCAGTGCCAAAAACATAAAATAGTCTTCCTGTCCAAAATATAAATAGGTATAAATAGGTATTTAGATATTATGAGTGATTTTTTATTCTATAAATAGAACATAATTTGCTTCTAAATCACTACCTAATGAACTGTATTATATAGTACAAAACTAAACAAGAATATCACATTATTCATGTTTGTTTTAATTTTCTTAAAAAACGTCCCAAAAAAATGTGAATATTTATTATTGGAGTTTACATCGTTATGCTAAAACAATACTAGAACAACTTAAATAATGTGGATTTTGACTATTTTGAGTTATGCAGATCATTATGATCTAAAAAAATTTTTGTCTGGTGCTATAGTCAGGTATAAAAACATTCATTTATTTAAACACAGTTGCAATATACATTTTATTTAGTTTTTAAGTTAAAACCTATTAGGACATACTAAAATGACTCGTTTGATGTGAGATTAATTATTCTACATCTTTGTTAGTGAAATAGAATATATTAAGATGTCTCACTGTTTTCTCTGATTATCTAAAAAGTTAGAACAATATACAAAGACTGTTATAACAAAAAAGAGATATACCTTTACTTAAACACACAATTAGTCAGTTCAATTGTACGATAATTTAAAGCAGAAATCCAGAAAACTTTAAAAATGTGTTTTTACTATAACAAGGACATAATTATTAAAAAAACTTGGCACATTAACATTGACGATAGGTTTTTATAATATATATTATACAAATCATAACAAACCACACAAAATTAAATTATTAATAATTTAGCAATAAAAAAGTTAAGTGACATTAAAAGTTGAGTTTCTCGAAATACTTTTTTTAAATTGTCTCAGTACCTACCTAGTATTTTTATAGCACAATGATATTATATGAATGTGCATTGTGTGATATCTTATATTTTAGGAATAAAATGATATATTTTTGCAGGTTTCTGTTAACAACGATTCCAAGAACTTTTGAAAATATTGTTAAAACGGCCTTTGCAAATATAATTCTCAATTAAGAGCTTTTGATCTAACATTAAATTTTTATTCTCCATAAGGTTTCAGCTTCCTAAGAAGAAAGTTTAACAAGACTTACCAGACCCAAAATATCAAAATTTTACCAACCAATTGATGGTTCTACTGGTTTCCATAGGAAAATTCTCCTCGAAACTACTAAAAGAAAAGTGGCAGAGGCAACCGAAGAAGGCAAAAAAGTCTTTTACAAAACAAAAACTAGAAATTTGTTCAAGAATCTAATTATTGTTTGAAGTTTTACCATTAATAATTTTTGATAACGATTTAAGATTATGAAGTTGTATTATGTATTTTACTCTTTGATAACATATGTTTAATTTTAATTAGGACCAAAATAAATTATAATTTTCATTTTAATTACAAAAACCCTCATAATATTAAAAAGGGGAAAAACGTTAGATTAGTTATGTTCAGGAATAAACTCTTTAAACATTTATCTACTTAAAATGTGTTACTTTTAGAAGGTATGTTATTAACTTTCTATTTGTACTTGTATTAATTTATTTCATTTTATTTTCTGGTGTATTTTCAAATTGATTTTGATATTAATCTTATCTATTTATATATTTTTTATATTCACATATATGTTTTTTTCATTGAAACAAACGTTTATTAGCTTATTAAATAAAATGAATTCATGTTGATTTATTATATGCTTGTATGAATTGAAACGGTGAGTGAGAATAAAAAATTAGACGAAAGTGACGATATTTACTGGAGCTTTCATCTACACGCTCCTTTTTCTAGCCATCTACACCTGAGCCAGCAAGATTCGTCTTCCCTCCATCCTTACATTCTCCAGATTTACAGAGAAAACGCCGTCCTCTTTAACATATCCAGACCTTCTTTGACGGGGACTATACCACTACATTATCAGCTTTATTTGTTATCCCGAGCAATTTAAATGCATTTGTAATTACTCATTCTCACCTCTTCTCTTGTAGATTCCGTACTCAGTTTTCTTATTTTTAGTTACGTTTGCACTGCGCTTTTATTTTCACAGCTTTAATTCTATAATGCTCTAACGCTACAATATGGATCCATTTTTGTGGTTTATACTATTTAATGTTATTCGTAAGTGACCAACCTATTATAATAATTAAAGATTATTGTATTACAGGCCTGAAGATGTTCCTGTAAGGCCGAAACTAGTCGCTCCTGTATTTATTTATAATAAAATTGATTTTAAGGTTTTATTCTTCAATTGAAAAAATTAGACCTTTACAGTGATTTTGTTTCATTTTCTGCATTAGACGGTATTCATTTTAAAAATAGTAAAATTAGCAAGTTTTTTTAGTTTTTTTTTACAATTAAAACGTTTGGACAATGTGTTTTTATAGATAAATGATACGCCACTGAACAATAAGGATGTTTACCTTCCCCCTTGTGACCGCTTCCTCACTTCCTCTACAGATATTGCTAACACAACAATCGCCTACAAACTCGTTTTCACGCTCCCTCTATTAGTAATTGCTCGGAGATCTAGACCTTTTGAGTGCTATGGGGTGTAAGCTCCGAGCAAACACTACTAGGGAGCGTCTAACGCTTTATCCCGCGCTAGTTTGTGTACTCAACATAGCTTTTTTTTTAATTGGCTTGTTTGCAATGGCACTGTCACCTACAAACAGCTTCCGCTAATCCCTCCCAATAAACATTTCCATTGTAAGAAGAAGAGTTATCCCTCTTTTATTTCTATTTTTAATTTGGAATTTACACCTTTATAACACCATGTCTATGGTTGACGTAAAAGACTAGATAGTAATTAGTATCACCAATTGTAACGTTATTGCTAACATTTAAAAAAAGTCAAGTCATTTCCAGTCGCCCGGTATTTTGTTATTTATTCGTCCTCGGTTGCCGTTGCTTCGGTACTATAAAAGGCCATTGACCTAGCCGCGAAACCAACAAGAGGAAGAACTTGCACATACGAAGAAGTGCAAGGAATAGCTACGGCCAACGGCCAACTATACTAGACTGCCGTGCCGCGATCCAAACTAGACCACTGGAACATGAAGTTGTCGCGGCTGACGTCACAGTTACATGTTACCTACATTAGATGCACTCGGTCAACGAACTTTTCGCAGAAATCGAGATTCTGCAGAAGAAGATCGTTAGAATTTCACCCCTACCTTGTACGATGCAATTTGGACTCGATCGAGATTGAAATTGGTACGCACAATGGACCAGATCCACCAGATGAGAGAAAATCGATCTGAAATGTCAAGTGTCATGGATTAGTCATTGTTTTATTGGTTAAACTTGCGGTAAACTATCAGGGAAACCAAATGGGCAAGTTTTTAATCTCCTCGATGAATCACCAATTTAATCAAAGCGTATTTTCATCGCATGTTTTACTGAACTTTCATCTAACAGTTGAAACAAATTGATGCTCAACGCATCCACCAAGATTGAAGACCGATGAATGCAATGGATGTCCTTACCTTTTTTGTTTAGAGGTTAAGTTTGGTAAAGGTAATCTTATATAAATAATTATCTATTCGAATTATGGATTAATTTTTTTTTTTTTTATTAAAATTAATCAATAAAGAAAAGTAATTGAGCTCTTCATCAGAAGACGATGATATCAAAATAATAAAAATGAGACTGAAATATAAAAAATTAAAATTTTATAGGCATATGGTTAACGAATTATCGGAAAACCTTTTTGTGTCTCGTAGATTATCTAAATAGATCATTTGTTAATGTTATTTTAGATTTTTTTGTGTAGGGGAATAAAAGGGCCAATAACTGTTACCCTCCAATTGTAATGATGGCCTTTTAACTTTTATAATTAAAAGGCCATCATATATAGGTTACTACGGGCGACAGTGAGGCAGAAGTCACTTAGCCATCAAATCCAGTCAATAGGCCTCCATTTTCCCTTTAATGTCTAGAAATAAATATATTGGGAATTAATGGCCTATTGATGGGAAGTTAACGAGAAATTGCACGCCTTTTACTAGATTAACATTGACTGCCGAATAAAGGTTATGTAGACATTTTATTTAATTCAGCTACATAATATAATAACAAATAAAAATGTTTTTTACAAAATAACATATATCCGTCATATTACATGGCCACTCATTGAGTATGTAGCAAGGATCATCGATGTCTTCATCTATGAACGCGGGACGAAAACCTCCTGGACTGTTGGGGTTGAGTCTGCGGCAGTTAAAAGACTTTTGCCTTTTACCATACTTTTACCCAATACAGTTACTTACCATTCATAGGGCCGTCATTAAATAACATAATGCTGGGTCACTATCGAAAGGCCAACAGTAGGCTTTCAATCGTCGCATTAATTTTCCCTTCAATTACAGTAAAAGCTCAGCAATATTCCGGCAATTCATTGTTTGTTAGGTAGTAACTATATAGGTACTGTAAGTAGTTATTTTGACCTTCAATGGTACCTATTAAAAGATACTTACACTTTTGTCCTTTGACAGGTATACCTATCTGTATCTACATATTAATTATATATTAAGCATTTGTTTATTTATGTATATTGTTTATTTCCAATTATAACGGGTTTTTAAGAGTCAATACCCATACACACTATTTCAAAAGTGTTTCAGAAATATTTCAAACGTTTCAAATATACATTTCAAGCACAAGTTTCTGAAATACTTCTGAAATATTTTATAGTTTATGAAATAATGTATAAAAATTATTTATTTATTTGTTTGTGTAAGAATCAGTGTTTGAGTTTTGTGTATTTTAAATAAATATGTATATTTTTAAATGTCTTTTTTTAGTCTAATAATATTTTAGAAAAAAAAACTAGAATACATTTTTAGAATATTACTATTTTATATTTCTAAAAGATTTCAAATTTTCCTTTCAGAAATATTACTGTGAAATATTATATTTACCGTACATTTTTACATTTCATGCACATTTCAGAAATGTTTCTGGGATGTTTCGTAATATTTATACATTACAAATGTTTTAATGTAACATTTTTGAAATATTTCCGAAATGTGTGTGTGCTGTATGGGTAATTCTAACATCCAATATGGATTGGTTAGTCTAACCAAAACCATACTTTTTACTTAAAATTCATTCTATATTTATAAAAAAAAAAATAACGAAATTTAATAACAATAGATATTCTCTTCAAAATCGGGCCCGCGCGCGCGCTTTTATGAATTAATTTAAGATAGGAATTTACTTGGATAGCGTAGTCGGCTTGTCAGAAAACTTTTTCATCGAGCCCGGGTAGCTCAGTCGGTAGAGCATTGGACTTTTAATCCAAGGGTCCAGGGTTCAAGTCCCTGCTCGGGCGATCTTTTTTCCTTTTTTTTTTTTTTTTTTAATTAAGGTAATTAATATAAGAAAATAAATTATACGAAATTTAAAATTTTACATTTTATTTAACTAGGAAAAAACTTTAGTAATTAAATATTTTCTTAAATCATATTCCGATAATGATAATATAATATATGATCTCAATGTTTACAAAAAGATAAAGATAAACAAATAATCGAATATTCATATAACATAAATCAGTTTATTGTTTTAAATAAAAAATCGATAGGAAAATATTATTTTTTTAAAACTATTTTTAATAAGTAATTTTTAAAAAGAAATAAAAAATTATTTAAAATGCAAAATTTAAAAAAAATCGCCCGCGCAGGGACTTGAACCCTGGACCCTTGGATTAAAAGTCCAATGCTCTACCGACTGAGCTACCCGGGCAGATATAATATTTTTTCAAAATTATCGCCACAGTTTTAATATTATTTTAAATAAATTTAATAAAAAAAAGAATTATGATTACTAAAATTATTAAAAAGAATCGCCCGCGCAGGGACTTGAACCCTGGACCCTTGGATTAAAAGTCCAATGCTCTACCGACTGAGCTACCCGGGCAGATACAATATTTATCCAAAATTGTCGCCACCAGTTTTAATGTTATTTTAAATAAATTTAATAAAAAAAGAATTATAATTACCCAGCTAGCACAAAAATATCCCATCTACGTTAATAAGCTGCAATTTTAGGCTCTTTAAGCTCGCTTGCAATGTACTGTAAATGTAACCCTATTATCCCTGCAACTACCGAATGTCCGCAACGGCAAGACTTTTATAGCACATCTCACAGAGGTTACAAAATTGAAGTTCGGAAAACATCACACTAGCACTTTTACGGTACTTACCCCGAAAGTTGCTCTGAAACTTTCTATAGATGTTATAATGTGAATTCCTTCTACAGCATTATACAGTGTATCCACGGATGGACTTAAAAATACTTGTAAAAATATTTATTTTAAATTTTAGAGTACTTCTTCACAATTTCTTTTGCTTGTTAAATAAATACGATTAACGTTGAGAAATTATGAAAAATACCTCTTTTGAAAAATTTAAAATAAATATCTTTACAAGTATAGTTATGTCCATCCTTGGATACACTATATTCAAAATAGTATATTAAGGATATAGTAAAATCTGAAGAAAACAAAATGAAAAAATTGTATAAATTTATTATTAAAAAGCTATTGAAATCAAGTACCAATATCATACAAGTAGAGGTAGGTAATAATACAGGTAATGCAATTACACATGTGTGATACCATAAGGTAGCTATAAAACACTGACAAATTGGACAAAAGTAGGTATAAAGGGTATATAAGGAATATCTCAAAAGTTCACTAGAATCAAAAACATTGAACGCTTGCACGAAAGAGTATAATAAGGTACTGTTATGTTCTCTATTTAACCTTAAAATTTATAAATACTCAATAACCTAAACTTACCTCGGCTAGCTTTCTTTTTATATATTTTATCACTTTATTTTATATAGAGCAGATTCCCTTTCTCTGAGTGGTGTCGGTTCAAGAATTGTTATATTTTTATAAACTTGATTTTATTTTTAATTATTATTAAATTTTTTATTTAATTTAATTTGATTTAATTACTTTGTTTTATTTAGTTTATTTAGTTTAGTTTATTTAGTTTATTTAGTTTATTTAGTTTATTTAGTTTATTTAGTTTATTTAGTTTATTTAGTTTATTTAGTTTATTTAGTTTATTTAGTTTATTTAGTTTATTTAGTTTATTTAGTTTATTTAGTTTATTTAGTTTATTTAGTTTATTTAGTTTATTTAGTTTATTTAGTTTATTTAGTTTATTTAGTTTATTTAGTTTATTTAGTTTATTTAGTTTATTTAGTTTATTTAGTTTATTTAGTTTATTTAGTTTATTTAGTTTATTTAGTTTATTTAGTTTATTTAGTTTATTTAGTTTATTTAGTTTATTTAGTTTATTTAGTTTATTTAGTTTATTTAGTTTATTTAGTTTATTTAGTTTATTTAGTTTATTTAGTTTATTTAGTTTATTTAGTTTATTTAGTTTATTTAGTTTATTTAGTTTATTCAGTTTATTTAGTTTATTTAGTTTATTTAGTTTATTTAGTTTATTTAGTTTATTTAGTTTATTTAGTTTATTTAGTTTATTTAGTTTATTTAGTTTATTTAGTTTATTTAGTTTATTTAGTTTATTTAGTTTATTTAGTTTATTTAGTTTATTTAGTTTATTTAGTTTATTTAGTTTATTTAGTTTATTTAGTTTATTTAGTTTATTTAGTTTATTTAGTTTATTTAGTTTATTTAGTTTATATAGTTTATTTAGTTTATTTAGTTATTGTAGAAAAATTATTCCTATATTTATGATATCAAGCGATGAGATACTTAAATAAACAAAACTCTTACAAAATAAAATTTATGTTTAATTTTAACAAAATAACTATCTGTAAATTTAACAAATAACAGGTCTTTTAATACCTGGTATAACAACATTTAAACAAAAAAAACTAATATCTATCCTACTACACCTACTAAACAGAATTAAAAACAATGACTCTTGTTTTTGAAAATTACCAAATCTAATTATTGTTGTTAGATCTGGGTATAACAGCCCATTTATAAATAATTTAAATCTAAACTACAATTATTATAAGAATTGTTTAGCTTTGATAGAAAAACTTGCTATGAATATCTCTGCATAGCTATTAGTCTATAATTACACAAATATAAAATGTTTTTATAAATACCATTTTCACATGTGTCCATGTCACGCTTTTCAATCGCCTATGACTTCCTATACTTCCACTTCTTTTCCTCCTCGACTAATTCTTATGGTTTGTATTTACGTTTACAACGAATCTTTAATAGTTTGTTAATTTAAGTATCTTTTACATTGATAATTCTATCTATAAATTTTCTTTGACATTTTTCCAAAAATTTCAAAATTGATTAACTTTCAAAACTGACTTTTTTTTTTATCTAGAAACCATTTTTTCTCTCTCTTAGTCTGCTTCTCGTAAGACTTCTTACATTATTTTCATAATACAGGGTTATTAATTTATTACTATTATTATTGTTATCATTATTATTAGTATGGTTATTATTATTATTATTATTATTAATTTATTTCATTATTTTAGAACACAGGGTGTTTTGATAACATATCAGTACCTACATTGCAAAGGTTCACTAGTAGCTAAAATGGTGAACGATTGTACAAAAGTAATAAAAAAAAGTGTATTTATATAAGGTATATTTCAAAGGTCACTAGATTTTTATTAAGATGGCAGTTGTACGATGCTAAAAAAATATATTTGCCTACAACTGGTACTAATCATAGTTTTAATACGATATAACTTGATTAAACTGAATATTGATAAATGTAAGAAGGTTTAATAAAACAGCTAATATCATTATGCATGATTATGTCACTGCAGGTTCTGAACTATAAATGATCTTGGTGATATTTTTGACAGGGGCCTATCGTTTATTCCTCATTTTATTAGATTCCTTGTTCCTGCCAGACTTACTAGGCAGATTAAACTATTTTATGTAAATACTCATAGAACTAACTGTTGGACAGAATTTATTTGTAGACCGACTGATGTCCAATTACAATAAGTATTTTTCAAATTATGACATTTTAGTAGGTTTTTTTTAAGCGTCGACTTTCATTATACTATATTGACTTCATTTTATACTATGACAATTTTATTAATTTCTTTTTTATTTTATTTTAATTGATATTTTAAATGTACCATTTAGAACTTTATGTATCTGTAGCGTACTGTAAACAAATAGATAGATAAATAAATAAATATGTGAACTTAATTATATAGTTTCTTCCGTAAAAATAACCTTGTAGATAATAAATTTACTTGTTTATTATTAAAGAAAATAATATGTATAAAGAAACTAGACTTTTAATAAAATTGGAGGAAAATAAGAATAAAATAAAATTACTGCAGGCTGAGAATCAAGAGCTTAAAAATAAAGTAGAATATTTGGATCGAGCAAATCGAAATAAAAATATTGTCATATTTGGATTAAATAAGCTACCCAAAGACATCTATGTCAATTTAATTATCCAAATAATTTTTGACATAATCGGTGTTCTTATAAAAGAAGACCAAATCAGTAACTTCTTCTCACTAGAAAAGACTAAGTCTGCTCCTTTAAAAGTATAATTGACTTCTTTTATCAAGAAACGGGAAATTTTTGAAAACAAAAACAAACTAAAAGAAACTAATCACTCCATATCTGAGGATCTAACGCACAAAAACCTAAAAACTCACTTGATAAATTTTAAAAAAGTGGAAAGTACAACAATTGTTACATCAAAGGATCTCCTCTAATACTGGATGGAGAAAAATATACAGTTGAAGAACTTACATTTATCGACGAAAAGGCTCCCAATAGTGCGCCACCAACTCCTATTCTACCAGATAAATTTAGTCCAGAACAAACTGTGGTTCCACTGATTGAAAGAAACCCCAAAACCTACTAAATTCAATAAGGGAACAAAAATATCAAAAATCGCAGATACCAGCGAAAAATCTGATAGGACAACACGATTTGGCTCCACCTCTTCTAACAGTTAATGTGATCAATTTTATTTTATTATTAAGAACAAAATTCCACTATACGCAGGTTTCGGATTAACAAAATTATGCAAATTAGTCATTGACAACCAGTTCCAATAAGCCTCATCCCAAGAAATTAGGTAAAATTGCCCTAATGGCCAAATTTAAATTAAAATAACATTAGGGTAGGAACTAAATTTGTTACAAATATTGCAGTTCAATTGATTCTTTGCAAGTGTTGACATTGTATGTTTATTGTAAATTTAGTGTAAATTTTAAAAATGACTAGACGTATGTGTCTAATTTGTAGTGTACATAAGTATTTTACGGATGAAAAAGAAAATGGCGGCCCTTTAAAATCGGTAATGTCTGTACAACAACGCGTATGCGATGCTCTAAGAATTAGTGAAACCAAATTAAGAGGAGTATTACAAAATCACAATAGTGAACTGCCGAAAGAAGATCACCACAATACTCGCCCATCATTGAAAACGAAAGATATTCCAGATGGAAATAAATTTGAAATTCGTGATACCATTTATCGAATGAGGGCCAACAAGAAAATATTCTAAATTTAAAGAAGAAGGGGCGAATTTTATATATTTAGACGAAACATGGATATTTTCTAGGGGTGCAACCAAGAGAATATGGCAAGATGATAACGTAAAGTCCATCCAACATACCGATGGAGAAGGGAAGCGACACATAATTTTACATGCAGGAGGGAAATCGGGTTTTATAGAAGGTGCTGATTTAATATTTTCATCTAAATCAAAATCCAGTGACTATCACGATAATATGAATACAGAAATGTTTGTAAAATGGTTGCATGAAAAACTTCTCCCAGGTTTAAGTGAGCCCAGCGTAATTATTTTAGACAATGCACCTTACCATTCTGAAGTATTAAACAAAAGTCCAACGAATTCTTGGACTGTTGATAAAATTAAAGAATGGTTGACAAAGGAACATATACCATTTCCTTAATATATATTAAAATCGGAATTATTACTCTTGGCAAATATACACGCAAAACCAAAAACCTTTGTTGAGGATCAGATTATTGAAAGTTACGGTCATCAAGTTGTACGTCTGCCACCGTATCATTGCCAGTTTAATCCCATCGAATATATATGGGGAATAACAAAATAATATTATGACATATTGGACCTAATGGTTATAGTGACGACGCAGTTCGGGAAACTTGGTGAAAAGCACTTTCAATTGCAACTCCAGAAGTGTGGCGGAACTGTATATCCAAGTGCGAGAAAATAATAGAAGATTGGTGGAATCATGAAAATAAAATAAACGAAATAAGTCCAATCATAATAACAATTAATGGTGATGACAGTGATGATCATGATGACGATTATGATATTTTGGATGATAGTAACTGATTTTCATTTTTGTTGGCAAGTTCAATTTTTTATTTTTCATTTGAAATTCTCTACATGGAAGAAATTTTTATGTTAGAAAATATTTTATTTGAGCTAAATAACCTTCTTATCATACATAGACCATATTTTCTGTGTGAAGTGTAATATAAAATTATTATTAGGTTTAAAATAGCCACATTAGACTCCATTAATGAAGAAGTTTAATTCTGCTCTCAATTATACAAAAGATTCTCCATTATTATTTAATTAAAAAGTTGTACATTATTTTTCATTTCATTTAACCAGTTGATATTTCCCCAAAGAACAGGTCAAACTTTCGGGTACTTACCTGGAAATACTCATAAAAATTTTAATTCGAAACCCGCGTATAGCGAACAGACTGTAAATATTTCGACGAGTATAAAGGTGATGACCAACGGAAGTAACGAACAGTGCCAATTCGCCAGTTGATTACCTTACTATGTTTATTTCACATATACTTTGTTGCAAACCTTGTAGAATTAGTAGCTTAGCATATAGGTATCCCCCTTGAGCTAGTGAACAGTGTATTCCAGTTAGTTAACTTACTGTTAAATTTTACCATCTTGGTTTGTACAATTTATCCAAGATAGCACATCCTTGTATATTTCTAAAATATTGAATTTTATAATTTCTATTAAATTAACTTAAATTTACCTTTGGAAAACAGATGACTAACCTGTCTTTCGGGGTGAACTACTGAAGACCATATGGTTTATTGGTTACAGATAATATTTGAAGAAAATGTCAGGCCCTCGTCCAAATGACCCCGGTGGTATCTCAAAGAAAGTTACATAAATCTTTTGATTCGCGATTGAAAATACAGACATTACATTATGTAGAAGAGGTTATTAAAACTTGTCTAGTAGAATTCTTAGAAAAAATAATGTATTGTCTAAAAGTCAGTTTGAGTTTAGATCACAAAAATCTACAGAGGATGCTATTGTCCACTTGACAAATAATTTCTATAAACTTATGGATGAAGGTAAGTATGTAATAGGTATATTTTTGGACTTAGTCAAAGCCTTCGATACTGTCAATCATAATAAATTGGTTGACTGTATGGAGGGTCTAGGAATAAGAGGAATAGCTCTGGCTCTGTTTAAATCGTACTTAAATAATAGAATACAATTTGTGCAAATTAAAAGCGAGTTGATTCAGGGGCAACAAGTTATGACTGGAGTACCTCAAGGAACAGTTCTTGTTCCAATCTTGTTCTTAATATATATTAATGCATTATTTACACATGGTTTCAATGCAAATATCTCATCATTTGCAGATGATACTTTTATTCTCTTTTTTGGTAATTTCTGGTTAAGCAATTAGCTGAACACGACCTAAATAATGTAAAAAGATAGTTCGATGAGATGACTCTTACGTTAAATTTAGATAAAACTAAATTCTTAACATTCTTCTGTAACAAAAATAATTGTTCAAATTTTCAATACTTATCTCGGTGTTGAAATCGATCAGCACCTCAAATGGGATATATATGTAAACAAAATTATAAAAAATTAAGATCAATACTATTTACTTTTAAAAAAAATGAGAAATATTCTTCAAACTAACGAACTAAAAGTTTTATATTATGCACTGGTTGAATCCCATCTACAGTATGGTATTTCGGGCTGGGGAGGCATGTATGCGTATCACTCAAAAAATTTGGAAGTTATTCAAAAAATTTTCTTATTAGAAATAAAACTTATACAGAAAATCTTTTCTAAGAAACTAGTATATTTAACTTGCGAAAATTATATTTTTATAGAATGCTATGTCTTCAACAAAAAAATAAGCAATATTTAAAATCATTCTCCTACATTTATAATACAAGGCACAAAAAAAGTCAGAATTTGAAACCGCAAGAGCCACAAAATCAATTGGTCAAAAAGCATTTTACTTTATTGCACCACGTATTTTCTCAAAAATTCCACATTTTGTTAAAGTTTTAAATTATTTAAACTATCAGAAAATGATATTCAAAATATGTATACAATTTCTAAATAGAGCATTAGTGTTGATTCAATGTAATTTCTTTTGATATTTTTCTAAATATTTATGGACTAGAAAAAAGTTTTTGTGATTTAATTCTTACCTTTTTTTATTATCTTTTTTGTGTGTTTCCGAAAACCATTAAATTGTGAAAACATAAAATCATTAAATAATTGTAGTGATACTTTTTTAATTTTGGTATTTAATAGTTGTTTTGCAAGTTACCTAGATATGATAAAATTTTACTTAACAAATTTGTTTAAATAATAACAGAATATTTATCCCCACAACAAGTTCGCTTCGTGGGTTGTGTATTTTTGTTTGTTTGTTTATTTGTTTATTTATTTATTTAATATTAAATATCTAGAATCGATAAACTATATAATGTATTACATTTAAAAAAAATTCAATATAATTGTATTATATTTAAAGAATTTAATTGAAAACAACATTTGTACTACATTATAGATAAATAAACATTATTATTATTATTATATAAATCTTTATTTTTCCTATTAAAAAAATCGCCCGCGCAGGGACTTGAACCCTGGACCCTTGGATTAAAAGTCCAATGCTCTACCGACTGAGCTACCCGGGCAGATACAATATTTATCCAAAATCGTCGCCACCAGTTTTAATGTTATTTTAAATAAATTTAATAAAAAAAGAATTATGATTACTAAAATTATTAAATATCTACCCAGAATTCTTTATTTAATATTTATATTTACTATTAAAAAAATCGCCCGAACAGGGACTTGAACCCTGGACCCTTGGATTAAAAGTCCAATGCTCTACGACTGAGCTACCCGGGCTAATGAAAAAGTTTTCCTAAAATTATTTCCCCATCATTTTTAGAAAGTAATTATCTAAGTAGGGAATCCCAGAACCCTTTTTTGATGTTTTTTACATAAAATTTTCAATTTTTCAGTGTAAAGTTATTACTAGTAATATACGAATTAATTTGGCCTCTTTCAGGTCAATAATTTATAATATGCTAAAATGCTATACATTTATGATATTTTATATTTTTTAATGAAGGCGTTTAATGAAAATTAAAAATAGGTGTCTGAAAAATGTTATTATTATAAAATGCATCAATGTTTATAACCAAATTTTTCAAGCAATTTACCTACACATCTTTTGAATGTAATTCATTCTGATTACACGCAGACTTATGCGAATTTAAGTATAAGATTAGGTATTCCAAGCTCGCGTGCAACTGTTCATTAATCCCTTTTTAATAATCACCAATTCAATTAAAACTGGCAACGATATATGTCTGAATAATTTATGCACCGAATAATCTAAAATACACCCTCATTCTTGACACATTATTATCTTCAAAGTTCCCTAATTATTTTTTCATCTGCTTGGGACTGACCTAACGGTACGACCTGATAACATCCCATTTTTTATAAATGCACCCTTCAAAATTGTACACCTCAAATCAATGCCGCAAGGTTCTCTGTTCGACAGATGGTGTTTGGTATAAATTGACCTACATTTTTCGAGATTTTTTTTTTTCGAGGAGGACCTGTGCCTTCAAGATCGTTAACCATTGACGTGGCAATCTAAACAGGAACTAGAGAAATTTAAAAATTATATTTTTTTATTGATAAATGTAAAAAGAAACATATGGGGTGAGAATAGAAGATTATTAATCAAAGATTGTAGATGTGTACACATTGATAGGTAAAGAAAAGAAATGAACGAAGGTATTTTCGAGCGTGTGTAAATTTTATTAATATTCTTTTGCCGATACCTTAAATGTCATAGATGTATTATTAAAGTTCAACATAGATTGGAATATTCATGGCCAACGAAAATTTTGAAAAATTAAAATTTTACACTTTTCGATTACTGATCCATTTTAGAGAAATATATAGAAAAAAAAAATTTTAGAAAATGATCGCACAACTAATTAATTTTATTTTGGGGGTAATTTCTGCTTCATTAGGTAAATTTATTTTCTAGTTGTTAGGATGTAAGTACGAGGCCACGATAGTCACAACAAGAAGAGCTGATTATTACTACAAAAATAGATAACCAACCTACTTTCATCTAATATTATTTACTATTACCGCATTTAATTTGCCAATAGTTTTTAGACGCCACTGGCGTAATACATTTTGGCAATAAACATGCATTTATGACTAATTGGTACGTGATACCGATAACTTCTGCAGTTTTAAGCGCGTGATTCCATTCATTATGCTCTGGTATAGTATTATTGTTGTACGTGAACAGGAAGGAATCACCTTCTTCAATATTTTGTCCGAGTATAGTAGTCATTACAGGTACCTACTTTTTAATACGTAACTTATTTTATAGATGGACTGTCATTGTTTTACAATCTAATTTCCGCATAAACTTTATCAACTCCATTTTCAATTTGTGTTTTTTGTTTTCTATATGTACTAACGGTTGACAAACATATTTATACAAAAGCTTTAGATAATTGTATATTTTATTGATACTTATTATTATATGTACCTCCTATACGACTTCTTCTACGCCGCTGCGTTATACCGTCCATCCTAACGGGCTCATAATTTCCTAATGGGCACCGAAAATTTTAAACCCTTTTTTTCAATGACCTGCACAAAAGGGCTCTAAGCTGCGATCCTCATTAGGTTACGACGACAGAAGAAGGGTATGACAGGTGGAACCAGCGGCAGATTGACTCTCTTACGCCAGGTGAAGAACTAATTCTTTATAAATTAGGTTAAGGATGAAAAGGGTTTTTTGGAGATTTTATTTGTCTTCTTCTAGGATTTATTATCATCAGATTTGGTTCGACTCATAAATGTTTATACCAACGTCTATAATATTAATATCAAAATGTTTGAATTTATTTTT
>OV651830.1:14033170-14059948 GCA_927349885.1 Psylliodes chrysocephalus
CCTACTAGTCCTATTTCTTTGAATGGGGCAGCTTGATTCATATGCCTCAAGTATTGCCCCATTTAGTTCTTCGAGATCGCTTTCCAGAGCAAGTGGATGCCCCGGTTCCTTTTTTGTCTGGATACGTGCTAAATTTTGTTTTAGAATGGTGTTGTATTTGTCCCAGTCTGTTTTTCTAGGATTCCTCCTGAGGATCGTCTCAGGAATGTCGCTCTCTAATGTAAGAGAGATAGTTCACTCGATACCCTCCAGTTTTTAACTAGATCTTTAATGCTCGGTGTGCTTAATGTGATGTCTAATACCTCACTTCTTGCCCTTGTTACAAATGTTGGAGTATTCCCAATATTTTGCACAATAAGGTTCTTATTAAAAATATATTCTAAAAGTTGCTCACCTCTTTGATTGGTGTCGTTGCTTCCCCATACAGTGCTGTGCGCGTTGGCGTCGCATCCAAGAAGTAATGGCAGATGTCTTCTCTGGCAGTACTCCACTAGCCTCGATACTTCGGGGGGTGGTACATGCCAATCTCCAGCGAAGTAACTAGAAGCTATTACTATGTCTTGCCGCCTCATCCCTAATTCCAGGTACGCTCGAATTGGAACGAGATCACGCGTCATGAATTCTGAAAGACAAGAATATTTAATATTACTTCTTACCATTATGCATGTTCTGGCTTAACTATGACTTGTACGATAATTTGACTTAGATAAAAGTTTTTGTACATTTTATGTACTATTTATTGACGTTTACAGATTTCCCGCATACGTAATGTTTTTCAACATATGACGTCATCGGGCAATATTTGAAATAAGTCTGGAACCCACTTAATGTACCATTGATGAAATCAGACAGATCATACGAACTCGAAAAAAAATATAAATACAGGGTGATCCATTTAAAATATTGCCCGATGACGTCATATCTTGAAAATCATTACGTATGCGGGAAATCTGTAAACGTCAATAAATAGTACATAAAATGTACAAAAACTTTTATCTAAGTCAAATTGTCATACAAGTCATAGTTAAGCCATAAATTAAGTGTTCCGCCCATATAAAATGACCCGGTATAAAAAAAGATGCAGAAGAAATTGTTTTTTTATTAAATTTTACTTTTCTGAAATTGTCACCGCGTATACTAATATTGTAAAAATATCTACTTGCCAAAATTGTTATTCAGTTGTTTCTTTTTAATATAAATTCCTTTCCAAGTCAATACTGACGAATCTTATAACAAATAATATCAATACAAACAAAGCATATTTTAAGACAATAAGACAACCTCGTTGGAGCTGGATGGAAGTGTATCTTTTAAAAACCGGTTTTGATCGTAATATTCAAATTCAATGTAACCTATACAATATCTACATTATACGAGGCAAATAAAAAAGCGTGCATGATTCTGAAGATAGACTTTCTTGTGGTCGCGGTTAACAGTTATAAAAATTATTGAATAGGAAATTTATAATTTTTTATTGAAATATACCTACATTATAAATAAGTAAATGTACTTTAAAGTTACTCAAAGAAGCATGATGATTTACTGGTTCAATAAAATAAAGATGTGTGAATTTCCAGAATTAATTTTTGTATTATATATTTTTGACTTATACATAAGAGCTTGAAAAATCCGGAAATTCATTCAAGTCCTTCCAAGTTTAGGGGTTTTACGAAATTTAGTATTTATTTTTATATAAATTTCAGTATACCTATATATATTTTTTTTATCATTTATTTTCTTTTTTATACTATGTGTACGAAATGACGAAGTAGTTTAACTTCAGGACCTGTCGCGATTTTTTAAAAGCCTGGAAACAACATTTGAAATAAGCCTATTTTGGGTTACAGAGATTCTAGATTTGATATTTGCAATGTTGCCAGATTTACGTTTTTCTGATATTAATAATCACTTTGGTGTTTTTAATATATCAGCCTGTATGTTGTGTTCAATACAAGTTCAACCATATATAACATTTAGGATTGTATTTAGTCAGGAAGGTCTGGAACCGTCTTAGAGAAGCAGAATTTTTCAAAACACGTCAGACTAATGTCACGTTTTAGTTAATAATGTAACTGGTGAAATACAGTCTGTTCGCTATACTTACGCGGGTTTCGGATTAACAAAATTATGCAAATTAGTATTGACAACCAGTTCCAGTAAGCCTCTTCCCAAGAAATTAGGTAAAATTGCCCTAATGGTCAGATTTAAATTAAAATAACATTAGGGTAGGTACTAAATTTGTTACAAATATTACGGTTGAATTGATTCTTTGCAAGTGTTCACATTGTATGTATATTGGAAATTTTAAAAATGCCGTGTGTTAGAATTTGTAGTGTACATAAGTATTTTACGGATGAAAAAGAAAATGGCGGTCCTTTAAAATCGGTCATGTCTGTACAACAACGCGTACGCGATGCTCTAGAAATTAGTGAAAGCAAATTAAGAGGAGTATTACAAAATTACAATAGTGAACTGCCGAAAGAAGATCACCGCAAAACACGCCCATCATTGAAAACGAAAGATATTCCAGATGGAAAGAAATTTGAAATTCGCGATACCATTTATCGAATGAGGGGCAACAAGGAACATGTGACCTTAAATACAATTCTCTCGGAATTAATAGATAGAAAATTTGACGACATTGCAGAACAAGTCTATGGCAAGTGATACATAACTTGGGTTTCAAATTTCAAAAGATGGATAACAGAAAGGCCCTTTGTGAAAGAAGTTCTGTCGTGCACAAGAGAATTAACTTTCTAAGAAAATATTCTAAATTTAAAGAAGAAGGGGCGAATTTTATATATTTAGACGAAACATGGATATTTTCTAGAGGTGCAACCAAGAGAATATGGCAAGATAATAACATACCGATGGAGAAGGGAAGCGACACATAATTTTACTTGCAGGAGGGAAATCGAGTTGGTGCTGATTTAATATTTTCATCTAAATTAAAATCCAGTGACTATCACGATAATATGAACATAGAAATGTTTGTAAAATGGTTGCATTAAAAACTTCTCCCAGGTTTAAGTGAGCCCAGCGTAATTATTTTAGACAATGCACCGTACCATTCTGAAGTATTAAACAAAAGTCCAACGAATTCTTGGACTGTTGATAAAATTAAAGAATGGTTGACAAAGAAACATATACCATTTCCTCAATATATATTAAAATCAGAATTATTACTCTTGGCAAATATACACACAAAACCAAAAATCTTTGTTGTGGATCAGATTATTGAAAGTTACGGTCATCAAGTTTTACGTCTGCCACCGTATCATTGCCAGTTTAATCCTATCTAATATATATATGGAGAATAGCTAAACAATATTATGACAACTATATTGGGCCTAATGGTTATAGTGACGACGCAGTTCGGGAAACTTGGCGAAAAGCACTTTCAATTGCAACTCCAGAAGTGTGGCGGAACTGTATATCCAAGTGCGAGAAACTAATAGAAGATTGGTGGACTTGTGAAAATAAAATAAACGAAATAAGTCCAATCATAATAACAATTAATGGTGATGACAGTGATGATGATGACGATTATGATATTTTGGATGATAATGACTGATTTTCATTTTTGTTTGCAAGTTCAATTTTTTTTATTTGAAATTCTCTACATGGAACAAATTTTTATGTTAGAAAATATTTTATTTGAGCTAAATAACCCTATTATTATACATAGACCATATTTTCTGTTTGAAGTGTAATATAAAATTATTATTAGGTTTATAATAGCCACATTAGACTCCATTAATGAAGAAGTTTAATTCTGCTCTCAATTATACGAAAGATTCCTTATTATTATTTTATTAAAAAGTTGTACATTATTTTTTATTTCATTTAACCAGTTGATATTTCCCCAAAGAACAGGTCAAACTTTCGGGTACTTACCTGAAAATACTCATAAAATTTTTAATCCGAAACCCGCGTAAGTATATCAAAAACACTCATTCTAGATTTAATTGATCTTATGCATATAAGTTCTGGGTGCGAAATCCAGTTATGTTTTTGTAGATTTTGTGATCTATAAATGAACTGACAGAACAAACTATTATGCTTCATTGTTCCAATTAGTTATTCAAAACAAAATGGTTGCCTGTGGGTATTGCTATGGCAACCCTGTGGGCCTGGTGGATTTGACAGCGTCAATTATATAAATAGATATAGATTGGTCATCCATGCTTTGAAGTAAAAATGTAGATAATTATTTTTTACACAAATTGGTTTTAACACACATTTTTTCCTAAACCAATTCTGAACAAAGAGCACTTTCGGGCAATATGGATGCTCGCAAAGAGTAATCTATAATGCCTACAATATCACTGACCCTGTGTAAGCTCGCAGACAGCAATTTTGATAGATCGTTAGCGTGACTAATAGATATGAGGTATTAAATGACATTTAGTTCAGGAAAGGTTCAAAGTCACCAACTTTTATTACAGTCAAACGTATGGTTGAACCAAAGCAAGTAATAATATCAGAAAAACGGTAAATCTGGCAACATTTCAAGTATCAAATTTGGAATCTTATTCCTCATTTTGTACAATTACGAGATAATTAGGAATTTACAGACTTTTGTCCCACTCTGTATAATATATATATATATATATATATATATATATATATATATATATTTTTTATAATATATTGATATAGATGATATTCCAATAAATATAAAATCTCCAACTGGGACTACAAAATCTATTTAGATTTTATTAATAATATTTTATTAAAAATTAATAAATTTGGCATGGCTTCTTGTTTCCTCTGCCCTGGCTGCTTGAATGTACACTTATGCTTCTCACTCTGCCTTTTCTTGTCTGCTCTGCTTATTAGCTTTTGTTTCTCAACTTCTGTTCAGTCTTGCTTCCTGCTACTAATTTCAACTTTATAACATGGTCTAACAACATAATAATATCCATCCTATTTGCCATTTTTTTTATATTTAAGAATTTGTATCCATTATCTCCCAACTACCAATACCCCAAATCAACAACTAATCCCATCGCATCCCTCTAAAAACTTGATAGTATTTACCAATTAATTTTCAAGACTTTTGCTAACTAAATTTTAAAATTTTAACAATGCCACCTTACCTGGCGATTATCCATATTAATATATCTTTTGAGTCATAAATTACTTCTATAGTTTAAAAACGTTCTATTCTTTTTTCTAATGGAATATTCCGTTGCCACTAACCTCCACAAACCTTCCAATTCTTGTGTAACACAAGAACGAGAAGAAGTAAGCGTGGGTCGACGACCGAAATATAGACTACGTTGATTTTTAAAAGCCGTTATTTGGATATTGAGGATGGCCAGTTCGGTATTTCTTCGTATGTCCCGTCAGTTACCAAGCGGGCGTTTGAAACTCCACCGAAGAATGGGACGAACTAGCTGATCGTTTCTGTATAAAAAAAAAATTAATGTTAGGAAGACTGTTATTAAAACATACCTGCTTTAACTCGTTGGGTTATATAGTAAGATATTTCACATCTATTTAAGAATTTATAAAAAAGGAAAACTATACTTGTATTAGATATTGAGATGAAATTTAAATCAGTACTTTTTAAAAATCATTTTGTAAGTCTTAAAAATCAATAAAGAAAAATGTTTCATATTAAAAATGTTTAAATATAAAGATTGACAAAATATTAAAACAAATTCAATCAAGTGAAACAGCTCTACCAAACTAAAATGTTATATAAAATTCAAAAATTTCACTAGACTAATTTGAAATAAAATTTCTGATAAAACTGAGACAATAATTAATCCATTTTTAAATTTTACCTATTTCACTTATTGACTATCTATTGGCAATAATTGACCACCCTCAGAAAATTAAATATTAAAAAAATAAGAACCGATTTCCTTCTGGTCCTTTTTTTACCATATTTGGCCACCCATTAGATTTTTAACCACCCCTTAAAATAATTTCAACTTGTATTTTTCGAATTTTCACACTAGTTGTGCACATTAAAATTATTTTAGGTAGTGGTCAAACATCAAAACATAATTTTAAACCAATATGGATCTTTATTGTGCCTGAATGTTGATTGATCATATTTTTAAAAGTCAAAATTCGATTTTGAAATTTTATTTTTCGAATTTTCTCACTATTTAGGCAAATTAAAATTATTTTAGGGAGTGGTCAAAGATCAAAACATAATTATAAACTATTACGTATATTTGTTGTGCCCTTATGTCGATTGACCTTTTGTTAACCAGAAATTAGATTGGGAAATAATTTCTTTGAATTTTTAATTTCTCTGGGGTCTTTTGAAACAATTTAGGGGGTTACCAAACGGCGATACATAATTTTAAACGTTTTTAGATCCCTTTCTGGCGATTTATCATTTTCTCAAAGTTGAAATGCATCCTAGAACTCTTGTTTTTTCTATAATTTACCCTTTAATATTATTTTAAGTCAAATGTGGTCAAAAATTGGTTAACATTGTGGTAAAGTGAGTTTAAAAAAATAATATCTTGGGGGGGCCAGCTAGCCCTAAGTATTTATTTTTTTTATGTTTAGGAGTGATCAAAAAAAGTTAGTTACAAATGAGAAAAGCCCGGAAAACACCCACCATTGTTTTGTATCTTTCTGCATTTGTTCTATGTACGGAGTTGTAAAATACCTGTCAATTGTATAAAGAAACATTTCTAATTTGAGATAGCTGTAGCTGCCTAATTTTAAAGTGTAATGGAGAACATTATATTTAGTTATTAGTTTGCCCTAAGGGGTTGTAAAAAACGTCTTAAGAAAGTAAGTTTTTTTTTTAAATACTTGAAAAATAACTTTGGTATCTAAACCACGTGGAATCATTAAATATCATACAAATTTTCTTTAAAACTAAATACATCACGCTATAAAGAAATGCTTAGATTTCTTGAAACTTATGTTTAAAATAATATAGATTTTTTGTGAGTAACAAAATTATATTTTGTAAATGATATATCTAAAAATTTACAATTATTTAATTTCAATGATTTTTTTCTAAAGAGACCTTAAAATTATCTAGATAAACGCTCTCCGAAATATGGCCAGATGCTGCCCTGAAATTCCAACAGTTCTAATTTTCAGGAATTTTGGTTATTTTATATTTCATTTTATTTAGTAATTTAAAGACCAACCACTCAACCATTGTACCTTAAAAAGCTTAAAGACAAACATTTTACTGCATGGCATCCTAACATTATTTTCGTTTAGATAAAACCGGCGCCTACGCCAAACCGCTTCGTCTTTTCCGTAAAACACCAGCTGACATGTTGGGCCTGATGACTAAGCCCCATCATTGGGGCAAGGTCTAACAATTTCCCGTTAGGCCTACCAACACCGCATAATGCGCGTTAGTTGGATGTAACGGAAAAGGGTTATGTTATCTAATAAACACTGTCAACCGCTAGGTATCCAAAAGAAGATGTATACAGTAAAACGTTTTAAAATGTTTACAAATATAAAAGTAATGGCTATAAACGTCTTGGGAGCTTTTCGAATTGCGCTATTTATTACTTAAGAGCTTTTTGCTAAAATAACATCATATAATAAAAAAAAACGATGTTTATTATTTTATTATAAAGTTACGCTTCTACTTATAGTCTATTTTTATGTATGAGAGATTAATAAAACAGCATTTCTAATGCAAAACTTAGTACGGTCATTTTAAATATTTTTACAGAATAATCTAAATATTTCCTAAAATTGTAATAAATGTATCTGAGCTATTACAAGTTTTGGGTCTTTTATTGGTCCTTTATAAACATAAGCTGTACAGAACAATAGAAAAAGGTTTGGACAGGCCAAAAGCCCTGTGTATTAAAGATTACATAACCGTATCTTAAGATTATTTTCAATAAGTACCTATTTGCCGATTTTGTTTTATTTTAATTCCAAGAATTTCTTGCAGTAATCGAATTATAAGTAGATAAATACCTTCCCAACAAATTTCACCGAAAATGCGATTATAGGTTTTCTATTTAGTAAGGAGGTCCAAGTTGTGTATTCTTGACAGTTTACTAAAATTTGGAAGGGCCGCGTAAACGACAAAAAATCGGTCCTTTAACAGTTAATGGAAAAACATTAATATTTAATTGTTTTAAATCATTTACAGACAAACATTTATGTAAAAGTGTTGATGACACAGTGGAAATAGTAGTACGCTTGGTGTTGGGAAATCTACGATTTACAGAGTTGTTAAAGAAGAGAAATGTGGCGAGTTTCAAACAGCACGTAAAGTTCCAGGAAAACTAAAATTTCAATTAGAAAATCTTTTGAAAGAAAGACTTCGAAGGAAAGTTCATACGTTCTTCTTTAGAAAAGAATTTCCGACAGTAGACAAAGTTCTTGCCACGGTTCGAGATGATAAGGATTACCCTGAAATGAGTCGAAGCACACTATGGAAACTTTTAAAAGAAATAGGTTTTCTATGGAAAAAGCATTCCAGAAAGTCTATTTTAATAGAAAGAAGCGATATTTTAGTATGGAGAAGAAATTACCTAAGGACTATAAAAGAAATGAGAAACCAAAGAAGAAATATATTTTATTTAGATAAAACATGGATCAACGAGGGACATAAACCAAATAAATTTTGGCAAGATGAAACTGTTACAAGTCGAAGACAGGCTTTTTTAAATAATTTATCTACTGGTTTAAATCCACCATCAAGAAAGGGGCGCAGACTAATAATAGTACACATCGGTAGTTCAAACGGTTTTGTTAAAGGTAGTTTATTGACTTTTGAATCTACTCGTACCGGTGACTACCATGAGGACATGAATGCTGATGTCTTTAAAGAGTGGCTCGAACAAATTATAGATCTTCTTCCTCAGAATTGTATAATAGTAATGGATAATGCAAGTTATCACTCGAGACTTATAGAAAAAATGCCCACAACCAAGTGGTTAAAAAAAGATTTATAGAATTGGCTAAATTCTAAAAATATTAGGTTCCATCCCGGTTCTGTGAGAAAAGAACTGTATCATTTGTGTTCCCTTCATAAAGAGAAATTCAAAAAATATGAAAATGTAAAAAAATCGTGGGATGACGGTGGTTAGATCACCACCATATAATTGCGAAATAAACCCGATTGAACTGATGTGGGCACAGATAAAGGGAGAAGTTTCAAGAAAAAATAATTCTTTTAAAATGAGTGATGTTAAACAGTTGTTTTTGGAGGCTGTAAATAATGTGAAGCCTGAAAACTGGGAAAAGGCAGTAAATCATACGATTAAAGAAGAAGAGAAAATGTGGAAGTTGGACAATATTACTGATGAAATGATCAAGCCACTCATTGTAAATATTGGTTGCGACAGTTCATCTTCTGATTTCGATTCTGATTTGGATTTGTAGGTAAGAAGTAGTTTTTATATTAAAATTATTATTTATGAAAGTAACGTTGTTTAAAAGTCAAAGTTTGAACCCTTATACCTACATAACCCGTTTGACACAATGTTCTTAACATACCTCGTGGAAAAATAAAACATTTTAGAAAAAATTGCACTTTTTTACCTTCAGCTGTTTAGAAGTTATAAGCAGGTTAATTAGGTGAAAATATAAGTGTATACTCGAGGAATAACTTCAAAAAATATTTTAACTGTCTACTAATAGAAGTGGTACGCCTATGGATTACGAACGCTTTATTATTTTAATACTCTCTCATACATAAAAATAGACTATAGCAATATGAATTAAAGATTACATTTTCACTTTTCTTAAATTTATTTATTACGATTCATTTTAAAATTTACATAACAAACATTATGGAGAGTTCTCTGTAATAACTCTTATTTAAAAATTTTCTGCTCTAATCATAAATAATAAAAATATACCTTAAATTAGAAAAATTATTCCCTATAAAGTACTCCCAGATTAGGCCGCATCGAAATAAGCCGTTTCTTATAATTATTATTTTTTTTTTTAATAATATTGACGTAATACAGAAGGCCTGTTGATTTAAAAAAAAAATAATATAATGGGATTCAAAGTGGTTTGAAATAAAAAAAGATAGAAATCAAAAACCAAAGGCGATATCAATATGAAATGTTTAGTAAAATCAAGCTCTATAAAGGAATCAATGAAATAAATTAAAATTGGGAGATAAAGGGGTCTATTCTGTAACAATTCCTTTATATTTAACGGCCTTTAAAAATATTGGCGGCCTTTAAAAATAGTTTCTTATTCGTTAATTTACTTCTATCATTATTTAAACAGATTTCTTTAAGATAGTCCTCTAATGTATTTTAAAGATCCGTTTAAATAATGACAGAAGTAAAGGAGAAAATATTTTTAAAGGCCGTTAAATATAAAGGAATTGCTACAGAATAGACCCCAAAGGGCGTAAAAATATTGAAAAAAAACCTAACTCAAAAATAAAAAAATGGACAAATTAAATTAAATTTAAACAAAAATGATATAACAAAAACAATTTACATGCATTTAATAAAATGAGAAAACCAAACAACATGGTTATCAATTTTATTTTATGAAAACTCAAACAATGGTTAAAAATGATTCATCTACTCAGACATTCTACTTTGACTCTTCATGTTTATGACTTGTTTTGAGAGGCAATACATTTTATAACTTCGCTCAACCATAATATTGATCTTTTCTGAGGTCAAATGCCAGATAACAAACTTCGTGTCTTGTTCAATGTTCAAAATTCTCATCACTATAATTTTCCACTGGCACGAAAATAAGCGTCCACACACGACAAGGCATAGAATGTGATGATTAAGAAATTTTTATAGCACTGCGTTTAAAAGAAATTGGAAATATTTACGAAAACGTAACCAAAAATATTATTTCCAGATGCATTTTAGTACTTCAATGCTAATTGTATTATATTTTACACAGATCTTTTTAAAGTTTATCTCTCACTACCTTCTTGTTTTCATACTTCATCTTAAAGTGCTTTCCTCTAAACATGAACTCTATTAATGACTTCTGTAGAATAATAATCTGTTGGAAAATCACCTTTTTGAGGTTGTTATTCCATATGCCAGCTGAAAAAGAAATAAAAGGACAATGTAAGAAACTGAAAAGAAACTTTTCTGTTTATTATAATTTATAATAAATCAGTATACGAGTCTAGATGTGTTATAAAGCACCGTTTTCTTAACGAGTGTAACCTTTTTTAACTGGGATTAAAAAAAAATGATTTTAGGAGTGAATCTGAACAAGATGTCCAGAGTACCTATACAAAAAGAAAATAGACCTAACGCAGTACAAAAAGTATGGCACTAATTATTTAGACCGGTCGGTTGAACCAGTTAAATTAAAAAATTGTACTTTACAAGAGGCAACTGAGACATAGGTAGGATCCGATTACAATTAGAAGAACACCGATACGTCATAACCATTACTTCGAATTTCGAATACATATTATCCAGAACTAACAATAAATAAAAAAGTTATTAGATATAAAACAATATCTCATATATTCATATAATCTTAACACTCCACTAAACTCTCAGTAGGCGACGATAACCCATTAATTACATTTTCAAATGATGACGTAACTGTGTTCTTCTAATTGTAATCGGACCCTACATTATACCGATTACAACTTTGTACAATAGGGTAATGGAAAAATTCACCTGTTGCCTGCAGGAGTTCAAACTGCATTATCATCAGAAGAAAAACCATGTTCATTTTCGTTTTTTTATGTATTGTGCATAATAAAATAGGTTTTTACTTGTCTTCAACTTACTGACATCCCCTGGTATATTTGTGCATAGCTATTTTATTTTAATAAAAAATGTTTGAATTCACATCTTTTCATGTCTAAAAAGAAACAAAAATATTATATAATGCAAGCTCACATAATATGAGTTTGAAAACATATCAAAATGACAACCAAAGATGTGTGTTTTCTAAATAAATTATTTGAACATTTTTGGAAAATTCTCTCAAAAGTTATTGGCAAAAATAAAACAAGTAATTGTGTTCGAACGAGTTGACTAAAATTTTTGTTGAGGTTTTTTAGGTAAAAAAGATATTATTTGTGATTTTTTAAATTCACAGACAAACCATGCCTGGTGCAATATTTAAAAGTTTTGAAGAGATTTCTAGATTTGAGACCAAAATTTTATAGTTAGATATTATATTATTAAAAAATATAATAAATTAAATTGGCCCCCTATATTAGGCCCTATATTTACCTCTATATTTACCATATTAACATCTAATTGAACCGTAAGAAACTTGTTAACCAGTCACTAACTGACCCTATTACTCCTATCCGATATTATTTCTATAGTAATAAATTATGATCAATCGACAAATATGTTAATATTCCCATTTAAAACATTGTATACGAAATTACATAATTCAGATATCGTCTTAATCTTATTCTTCTTAGCTTTGAATATATAACAAAAGCGAGTGGGTGGCTACCTTTAGTCGATCGTTCCTCCTTTAACAGTTACATCCAAAAGTGCTAGTCGAGCAATCCAATCCCCATTATTGTTACTGTTACTTGAAGAGTCCGTTATTTTTGGATGAAAGTAAACTCGCTAGCGGTAAAAACTACGCTTTACATACACATTTAGGGACCTGCACAAATATAACTGTAAGTTTATGTATAACCGATGATACTTCGTGTACTTTTTTTTTCACGTTATACGTAGACGAGAACGTTCAACTTTGACTCTTGATACCAGTCAGATGTGAGATAACTTTCGATCAAACAATCTCCCGCTGAAACGTGAACAAATAAATAAATAAAACAGGAAACAAGAAGTTTGATAAAATAAGATCGTATATCGCTTTTGATTTTTCTTCAATACACCTTGTCGAAGGTATTCCGAAGAAATCTATTTTCCCTGCTATAGGGGTTAGAAATTAAGATTGCAGCACCACCTAATACATTTGCCAGAACCAACCACTTGTTTATATATAGTTACAAATGATTGGTATTTCTTTACATATCTGAAAAACATTTTTCATCTGATAATAACATTCTCGCTCTTACAGATGCAGAAAATTCTGAAAATGTTGCCTCTAATGTATTTCATTCTAAGTCTAAAGACAGAATGTTCATTATGTAATAGCTCCTGGCCAATGGCTGTGAATACCACGCCCGCATCGTAGGTAGTCATGAATTTTATGACTGACGAATTAGTATTTATAATCTATAATATATGATCTTGCCATTTCACATATCTATCTACAATAACTTCTAGATACTTTATTGGGACCTCATTTATTGTTTTATTTTCAAGAGTAATGGAAGAATAGTGTTGATACTGTTGAAGACAACGCAATATAATTAGTTTTTTAGATTCGACTAGAGTTTGTTTGATTTTAATCCAGTCTACACGATCAAATACTAAGACGGTATCTCAGCAAAGGAACTTATTGTTTCCTCAATATCCACTCCCAGGGAATTTAAGTAAATGATAAACAAAATCGGTCCCACAACAGTTCCCTGGTGTACTCCTTTTTCCTGTCTATCATTGTGTATGCCATTTATTTTAACTAGTTGATAACTGTCTTTTAGATAGAGCTCTCAAATACCGCTAACGCAGTTCCTATGACCCCATGGGCGATGGTCCTTTTAAGAACTGTTTGGACTGTCTTTTTGTCCTGGTGAGTGTTTCCACCGTTCCTGAGATGTTTTAAACATCCACTGCTTTGTGCATTTCTGAGAGTTGTCTTTGTGACACCACAGAAGAGTTCTGGGCCAATAAGAGTATTTGAGGCTCCTTCTCGGTCTAGTAAATCATCCTCTTTGATACTATTATGTCCTCTGTGGCCTGGTATCCAGACTAAGGTCCAGACTACCCAGCTCTGTTAAAGCTTCCAAACAGTTCCACGTAAGCTTTGAGTGCACTTGCGTAAAACTGAGTGCGTTTAACGTCTCTTGACTGTCTGAGTGTCAATGATTTTCCATTTACCTTTTGAGCAGTGATGTATTCCTGCTATTTGTGCCTGGAATACTGTCGCATGTTTACCTAAACTCAGTGAGATTCTTGTCTTTGGTTACCTACTCCTGAACCTTCATGGGTTTTTTGAAGCTGTATACCAGGAAGCATTTCGTTTGAAGGCATTCCTATTATTTGGTCGTTCTCCCCAACTCTTTATATAGCTCGCTGTAGTCACGTTCATGTAAACTGCTTACCCCTGACCCCATAATCTTCTACTATATTTAGTAACCTATTATGGTGTCGAAGACCTTTGCCAGATCAATAAACAAATTTTTCACCACTGTTAAGGTTTTCCATTATTTTTGTTATAAATTCATATAATGCAATATTTGTACTACATACTGCCAAGAAGCCGAATTGATTTTTCTGCAAAATATTACACTGCTTTAAGAAATCAACTAAATTTTTTTTTTTTTTAGAAATTTTTCAAATACCTTGGCAAATCCATTTAAAAATATGAATAAGGATCTCTAAGAGTTTTTTTTTAATTATATTTCATTATATTTAATTAATTCATTCACTGTGAGATTAAAAGGATATTTATTTTTGTTCACCTTAAAAAACTTGACTCACACATGGTTCAACTTCAGTATTAACATTAAATTGAAGAATTTTTTTTACTGAAGAACGATTCGGACTTCCTGTATCGCAAAATAAACTTATCGTATCGATTTGATATTCGGTAGAGTCATCGAAGGTCTTTGAACTTACAAATTCACTTGTTGGGCACCGCAATCGACCCGTTGCTGCTCAGTTTCGTTTCGTTTTTCGACTTTTATTTCTTGTTCTTCCTTTCTTTCAAGTTCTTTGTACAGAGATGGATTCGAAACGCGATTGATGTTTCGATTGATTCTAGTTTTACTTCGGTCTAAATGCGAATTTGAATGTTGTTAAAACTAACAGGACATACTGATCGCTTATTTTTGAAAGTCACTTGTGCGGATTTGTTTGATTAATTTTAATTTTCCATTGCTCAGACCACACTTTTTATACATCTGGGTATATTAAGAATAATATAGGCTCCAGAATACTCCCCTGTGGTATTCCAGACTTTATTAGGTGGCAACTTGAAAGTACATAATTATACTTGGTTTGCAAGTACCTTTCAGGAAGATATGACTTTAGTAGCAACTAGCAGATGATACCAATGAGGGGAGTCATGAGAATGATTATATCACAGTAACAAGACGGCAAAGGAGAAAAAACAAAACAATTATAGGAAGTAGAGAAGGTGATGATGAATTTTGACTCTTTGTATCTAGAGTATCAGACACTGTAAATGAAGAGAATATTAAGAAATACATTCATAAACGCACAAACGCAGAAGACATTTATGTGAAAAAACTAGACACATATTTTGTAAGATAGAATAATCAAACTTTTCTAGAGGGAATAGATCCTCATTTTCAGGAGCAAGTATATAAATCAGATTTTTGGCCGAAAAATATAATTTATTGCCGATTCAACTTTAAACAAGGTCAGCGATTTCTTGAAGATTCACAAAACCAGAGATCGCATAAGAGTGAAGAAAATTTTTCAAACGTAGCCTCTACTTCAAACCTGATAAAATAGGGACCTCAAGGACTACTATGGAAAACCACTTTTTGAAAGAAAAAAAATTAATTACTATTTTGCAGTTCCCAACAGTTAAATATTACTTTAATGCATATCAATATACAGGGAAGTTTTGCCAATAAATGCTTTGATCTAAATTTAATTTTACAGAAACAAAATGTAAAAAGTATTCTATGTGTTACTGAATATTGGCTTGATTCTAACAATTTACAAGCTACCTCAATTGACGATTTTAAGCTAGTATCATATTTTTCACGGATAAATAAAGAAAAAGGTGGTGCTAGTATATTTATGAAAACAAGTATTGCTGCAAATTTTGAATCAATTAATTTACATAGGTGGTGTATAGAAGGTGAATTTGTATGTGGTGGAAAAATAAAGATCGATTCTAAACTTTTTTTATTTATTATTACTGTGTATAAGCCACCTTGTACTAAGTTTAGCACTTTTATAAATCAGCTAGAGCTATTAATTCATAATATTTATCAAAACGACAATCACTATTTTATCTGTGGTGATATTAACGTAGATTTTTTGATTGAAGGTAATCAAAAAACTGTTTTAATTGACTTATTGAAGGAATTTAATATTAAACGTCATATAAATGTTGCAACGAGAACAACAAGTACAACCTCAATTTAAATACAGATATAAACGAGATTTAAATGATCCTAACGCAATAACATTTATAAATATTTTATCAGTTGAAAATTGGCGTGAAGTATACACATCTACTAATTTTAATGATACATTTTCTCTCTTTTATGAATCATTCCTATACCACTACAATATTGTATTTACGAAAACAAAGAAAGCGATAAAACCACAAAAATTAAAAAATCAGTTTCCACCTCATATTAAAGAGTTACATAATCTATTATGTGAAATGAACAGGTTAAAGAAAGAAATAAATTCTACATATTCTACAGAACGTTACAATAATTTAAAAAATGAGTATCAAAAAATAACAAAACAATATTTGAGAAGAAAAAATAATAATCGTATTTTAAAAAGTAATAACGTAATGAAAGAATCCTGGAATATAATAAACAAGAATAGGGGAAAAAGAAAAAACAACTTATTGAATCCTATTAAACTTACAAATGATGACAAATTAACACCCTTAGAAAAAATAAATTATATCAATGACTATTTTATTAATGTAAATAAAAATACTATTGTACCTAACTATACTATGAGTATTGATAAACATCATAAAAGTTGTTTTCTTTTTCCAACAACTCCTAGTGAAATCATCACTATAATCAAAAAAACTACTTCTAAACCCACTGAAGGTATTGACGAAATAAATGGTAAATCGGTTGCTCATTGTATTGCTGAACCCATATCATATTTGATTAATAATTCCTTTGTTTCGGGATTATTCCCAAATATGAATATGAAGGAATCTAAAGAAATTCCTGTTTATAAAAATAATATAGAACATTATCGTTTAATCTGTATATCTAGTCAAATAACTAAAATATTTGAGTCAACATACTTTATTAGATTCACTAATTACCTTGAAAGTTTTAATATGTTGTTAGATACTCAAAATAGATTTAGAAAAAATAAGTCAACATCTACATAAAAGATAATGAGCATATATTTAAGAAAAATAAAGACTTGCACTCATATGATACTAGATTAAAATTTAACATCCATCAACCTTTTTCACGACTACAAATAAGCCAGCATCCACCAAAATATATTGGGATTAAGTGTTACAATAAGTTCAGTAACATATTAGAAGATACTACAGGTTATCATCAAATTAGTCGTAATGATTTAAGAAAATATTTTAATGATTTTCTTGTAAATAATGTATTTTATAGTATAGAAGATTTTTTGAACTTTTAAACTAATATTAACATGAATTGTCTATTATATATATTTTATTTTTTAATGTATTTTACTTAACACTTTTTTGACTAGTTTGATAGGATTTTACATTATGTACCTAGTGTCTTTGTGTAGTGTATAATTCTCAAAGATGAATAAATTCTATTTCTATTTCGAATAGGAGCATTAAAAATATTTTTTAATTTTGGGTAACAAAACCAATATGTTAGACCTTATCAAATACTTGAGCAACGTCTAGAATTGCGGCGGTACAAAATATTTTGGTTTGCAAATAATTTTTTTATCAACGATTCTTTTTAATAACAGTTTTTCAAATAATTTGGATGGTATTGGTAATAAGCTAATCGGACGATAAGAATTCACCTTATTCAACGGTTTTCCAGGCTTAGGGATCATTATGATTTGAGCAAACTACCATATTAAGGGAGAGTATGACAATCTTAGCATGCTGTTGAATATGATTGTTAATATTTTCTATGTATAATTTTCTAATACTATCATTTATTATTTTCTTTCCCATTCCTTAGTTCATTCTTTTACAATTTCCTTCCAGTTTGTTTATTCAATAATTTATTGTTATTTCCTGTTTGTTTTTGATCTTCTTTTTCTGTGTTTTCCTCTGTTTCTGTTTCTCCTTCTTCTTATTTTCTTTACTGATTGAAATTTCTAATTCTTGTATTTCCAGTTCTTCTCTATCACCTTGTCCTATTTCGTGTACATCTTCTGTTCTTAATGTTTACACACTTCAAAATGTTGTTGCTAATTCATGCATTCTATTCATATACATTCTGCCACTGGCCAGTTACAGCCGTGAATGTGATACCCTTCACAGGCAGTTACTGACTATTTGAAAGAAAACCCCCAAATTAACAATCCACATAAAATTAAAGAACTTCAGACGTATCTGAATCAAATCGAAACTGACATTTAAAAAAAAAGTTGAAAAATTGTAATATCCATCATTACCTAGTGATTTTTTTCAAGACTCACTTTAAAACAACTGATAACCGATAATAACAAATACATTGTTTTGCTTCATTTTATAGGATTGTACTAAATAATTTTTTTTATTATATTCAAAATGACAAAAAAAAGAGGAAAAAATGGAAAAACTTTGATAAGTATAATATCGGACCTTATATATTTCAAATTAATTTTAAAATGTAGTCATGTATCTGTAAGATAATATTTTTACATTTAACCTCTATTAGCTATCAAAGGACGTACTTATCGTACCCCATTGCGTATATAAAATGTACTCCTAATTGTTTTAAAATTTAAAAAGTTGTTTTTTATTTTTAAGTGAAAAAAATTATTTTAAACTATTTTTAAAAACAAATTATTATTATTAATACAATATCTGGTACCTAAGTCCATCTCTGTCTTTAAACCAAAAAGTACAGTAATTCGCCGTTTTTTTTTCTTCTTAATTTAATGAATAGTTCTTGTATATGGTATTGTGCTCATGAAACATGATTAATGGTTTTGTGAATGAAGAAGAAAGACTAATAATTAAGTTTAGAATCATGATTTATTTTTTCGACAATTACTTCGTCATTTATTTTAAGCTTATTATCCTTGCTTTATTATGGTAATATACTTTTATCTAGATATCATTATTGTTTGAATAGATGTTGTTTAAAGTTAATATTAAAAAAAACAATAAATAAGTTACACAAAACGGCATTTTTCAACGTGCTAAATACAATATTCACTCGTACCCTACATAAATACCCCCTAATCCCCTAATAACTCAGCTAAATATATCTTTCCTAGTAAAGTGTTTCTATTAGAATGGACATAATGGAAAGCATGCTTCCACAATTTTCAGTGTAGTAAAGACAGCACACTTGTATTGTTTGTGTATAAAGATAAATCGATGTGGCAATATGCTCGCAAAACGGAGTAAAATCCACATCACGTCTCTATCTTTCGTCAACAAGAACAGTTTAATTTTGAAGTCTAGCCCAATAATACCACCACAACCACACAAATGTATTTTGTCAGGAATAATAGAGTTGTAAAGAAAATGTAGGTCATAATAATTTATATCTGATAAAAGTTATATTTTAAATTTAAATCCTTTTGAAGTTATGCCATTTTGAAGTTGTAGCCTTTGAAGTAACAGATTGAAAATTGATTTCTTCTAATACCTTGGAAATTTCAAAAATGGTTTGCACTTAATACTTATTCGAAAAATTAGTGTTTTCAATATATTTCCAACATTTTTTGTTTTTTATTTTTTGTCGCCTCTATTTGTTACATTCAGTTGAAATATGTAAAAGTAGTGAAAAGCTAAAAGAATCTACAATTAATAAAAAAGTTAATGAGCACAATTTAGTAATGCCAATGCTGGTTATAAATATACTGCTTTCATTTCATAACCAGCTTGTATTTGGTTTTCCTCATACTTCTCTTATTAAAGTCTTGTCTGGAACATTCAACTGTACCATCTTTAAATATACTCATTTTTTAAAATATTCGTGTAGACGTTTGAAAGTAATATATGGTAACTCCATTAAACTAAGACGTGGATAATCTTTCTTGTGTCTAAAATCAATATTTTTTAAAATTCATATTGTTATTGACATTTTAAGACCTAAACTTATTTTTTTTAAATTACCTATTCAAAATAACTTACTACCATGACAAAAAACAGTTTTAATAAATAGATATTTTATACTTTACGGTTCAATGACTTTTGGTGGAAATTTTGGGCCAACCAAGAATAAACTGATCTTAACAACTGGTTATTGACTGGTTACATGTCGCTCTAAGGACAAGCAGGCGTTTCTATTGTTTTATGTAACATAACGTTATTATTAAATTCTTGGCGATGATGATTTCAATCTAAGTACATTTTCATTTCGAAGGGAGGTATGACTTTCATTAAGACATTTTGGAATCTCTTGAGTGCTCTAAATTGCTAGATAATAGTGTCGTTCAATGTCTTTATATTTTATTCAAATTAGTCTATACGCACCCTGTGGTACTCCATATTCCAAGACCCTTTCACTGCTGAGTACACTATCGACTTTTACAACCTGAATTATATTACTTAAGTAAGATTCAAAGAGATTTAGTACATTATTTCTAATATCATTTAGTGATTATAACAATAGTTGATTACTCACCGTATCGAAGGCCTTGGATAGGTCTATGAATATGCATAGACATGGTTTACTTTTATTAAGGGAAATAATTATTGTCGATGTCAAAGCTAGTACATCATTTTGTGTAGAAGTATTTTCTTTAAAACCAAATTGTGCGATAATACATGATATTTTTTTATATATGACGAAAGACGTTTTTTTAATTATTTTTTCAAATACTTTAGACAAATGAGAAATAAGTGAAATAGGTCGATAATTACCAACATTTGTGTCATCCCTAGTTTTGTATATAAGAATTAGAACATAATTAAATGGTTCTAGGATATAATTAGCAATACTTTTTATTGTTTCACTCCGTAAGTTATCCGTATCGGTTGCCTTTTTATCTGGCAAATATAGTATTTCTTTTTATAAGCTCATCACTGTTAATTGGTGAAAATACAAATTAATTAACAAATGTCCTTTTTTCATATTTATAGTCGTTATCCACCTTAATTTTATTTGCTAATATTTTACCAGTTTCAACAAATTTATTAATAATTTCATTTGCAATATCAATATTCTAATAGAGTACATTATCATTTACATTATCATTTTTTTTTTATAGGTTGTTTAGTTTATGCTGTATTACTAATTTTATTGATTAAAGTCTATAAGTTTTTAGAGTTATTGTCAATTTAAGATTTAAAATATTCAGATTTAGTTGGTAGGTATTTAACTACATCTAAATCTTATTTTGTTCAATGATGTGAAATTGTTCGCATAAAGCAGGACAAACATATTCAATTCTGGCCTTATCGAAATCATTTAGTAGGTATGTGAATTATTATTAACAACAGTTTTACAACTTACAAAAACGTGTATGATCGACATTACTGGCATGTCGTTTCTAGTAGAGAAAAAAATGGCAATTGTGATAGAGCAGGACAAACATCACAATCAATTTCAATTCTCCGAAATAGTTTTTTAGCCGGCAAAAAACATAATTCATGAAAGATTTTTTAGCGGTTATATACATTATTTGTACTTACTGTGTAAACTGGAGTCTGTAGTATGGTTGTTTTCGCATTTTTCTTTTTATTTTCCTATATTTTTCTTTGTCACATTTTTGTTTCGGCATTTATTTCCAAAAATTGATACGTACACTTCAACACAACAAAGAATAATGAGGTGTATCGGGTCGTCGATGATAAGCATGGAATGTGGCAGCGGCGTACCCAAAAATTTTTAGTATCTTTAAAAATGTGAAATAATAGTACACTTCGATCAATCGAGAGTATACTACATATTATGGATATATTGGGGCCCAGCAGTGAAGTACAATTTAAATATTTTACAAAACAACTTTTACGTCGATTATTTCTTTTGTTGCCCATCGCGACACCACTAATAAAATATAACTAATTATAAATAAAAGGAAGCAGCAGTACCCAGAGGCATATAAATACCAAATTTTGAACAAGTGTTTTTTAAATACCGGTTTGATATTAAGAAACAAAATTTTTACAGCGTATTTATTGTGACATTATCTAGGACATGACATATCCTTTTGTTAAAATTTTTTGAGGTCACCGAATTTTTTCTTCAAAAAAAAAAATTGGGGCCTTCGAAAACTTCCTACAATATATGATTTTAAAATTTCAGCCCATTTCATTAGAGCATTTTCGATTTATCGATGTTTAAAATTGAACTGAGGTGCTATTATACTCTTAACAAAAGTTTGATTATTGCAATACTTTTGCTGTTGTATACTTTTTAATCCTTTTCCACAGGCCAAACCTCAGCATAGGGAACTAGAAAATGTTGTAAGTTTTTTTATTATTTGTATGTATTAAATCTGTGTTTATGGATGCAGTTCGAAGTGAAAATTAATTTTGCATCATTTTCCTAAGAAAAATAAACAAAACAGTTGGTATTTAAAAAATTACGTTATAGCAACGCGGGTTCATTTAACTCTTTTATTACAGACGTAAAAAAATAATACTTGATAAGTTTCATTGGTGTAAATCACCATCTTGAATCTGTGGCTGTAAAGAATCGTACGATGGGTTCATTGGCACCACGTATGTTGCACTCTTCTTTTCAGTGTCCACTGCAGATCAGGTAAGTGGCACGATGATCGCTGATGACCTAGCAAAAGCAAACCAAAGTTATTCTTCTAACCTAACCTTATTATTATGTCTGCGTTGCGGACTTCTAAGCACGCACGGTTCTTGTCGAAGAGAAAGAAAAGTTATAAGTGACCTATCGTAACGTCTAATCAGAAATTTTCTTTCTTAATCTACATACTATCATACAGAGTGGACAGTAGAAACAACTTATTTCTATACCAACAGTTCAGAAAACTAATAATAGCTACTGATTAGGATTTGTTCAATTAAAAAATGATCATTGGAACTTTGGGCCATTTTCCCGATCATATATACCAGCGTTCATTTTCTCGCAACCCTTTTAACAACATTTTGTTTAAAATCTAAAACAAAGCCTTCTTATTGGAAGATTTGTAAGGTTTGTCCAATGTACAAAAAAAAACAGTCAGTTTAATAATATTTGTAACTTTCCATCTGTCGTTATCATTTTTAATTGTAGCAAAGTTTTTAAGATACTCGTACATCTACAAAAACACGTATACGACTAAATATTTTCACTAATCAACATGACTCGGCATATAGCAGGGTACTTAGATAACCATTTTCAGATTTCTCAAAAGCTTTTGACAGGCTTATTGACCATGGCTTATTAAACAAACTCAGCAAAATTAGATTTTCGAGCCTCAAACATCAGTTTCATTCTTATCTAACAATTCGTTAAATGTCGTAGTCTTAGGTTTGTCGAATATTTTGGAATGTCTGGGATTCCCCAATGCTCAAATCTTGGTCTTCTTCTCGTTAATATTTTTCTCAAGAAAAAATTATTATCGATGATTTTAGAAATTTTTTGTTTCACCATGTTTACTAAAACTAAAAAAATAAAAGAGAGTATCAGTGAATATTACATAGAGTAGAAGAAACTAACAACGTTTATAACAAAAAAAAATTATTTTCAAAACCGCAATTCTCGTACTTCTTAGCGAACCAATATACCTACCTAGCAACTTCATTTCACGGAACCGCAAAAGTCAAGACAATGAAGTCAAAGCCAAACCAACGGTTCGATTGTGGAAGCATTTGTCAGTGAACTTGGCAAAAGGTAGGCTATTCGAGTTCAATGCCTTACTTTCGTAACTACACAATCTCTCTTACATCACTTGTACTACTATACAACTCGAGTGTGGGCAATTTTACTATCCATTCTTTTCATCTCTATTAATCGTTAATTACCTGTCTTCATTTAGGTGGGTACGTAGGTATTGCAAGACTGATTATTAGATGTAACGGGTAATTTTCGTTTGGAATCACTTCTAACGAAATGGTAGGAAGGTACAAAGCTTTTGTTGTCAAACCCCCAGTAACCCACCAATTGAAAATCAGAGTTTCTACTACTAAATACGGGATATTTCTGTTCTACGCTCATCTCTATCTGAGTTGAAATTCAATTGACCAAAATTTTTTGAATTGTTTTTTTTGTGTTATTAAGAATTTGAAATGTCTTAATTATTTCATTTCACATTCAAAACGCCATGTTGTATCCTGAAAAATTATATTTAGTATTTGTTATATTATAATTATTCTAAAAACAAAAAAAAAAACTTTAAATTAGATCTATATAAAAATAACTATATAAAAGTTAATCGAAAACACTGTTAATAAAATGTTACATTATAAAATCCTAAACATAATAATATTCAAATTACGGGGGTTCGTAGAAAACATTACAATAGAAAACCCTAAAAAACTCGAATACCCGCATACTGTCAGAACCTTGTGCATGGTCTATGTCAACAGTGTTCTCGTGTATGGCTATTTTATTTGAAATCCTCGCTACTTGACTTATATCAATAGATTGTAATCCATTCAAAATAAGTTTATTTCTTATTGCCAAAGAAAATTTTACCCTCATATTAAAAAGAAAAAGTGTCAGGTTTATTTTGAAATTCATTAGTCTTGAGCAAAGTAGGCAAAATTTACATCTATAAGATTTTAAATAATAGGATTGTTACTCAGAATTATGAAATAATTATACCTTTATCCCAAATCAGGCATCTACAAATTATTCTTTAACTTCACCTCTTCATAGGGCTGTTATCACTTACATTAAATAGTCGAACACAATTTTATTAAAGCTACATTTTTATGTTTGTAGCAACTTCAAGGCTCAATATTGGGTCCATTACTACTTATTTTATCTTTATCAATAATATCATATTGTCTACCAACTGCTCCATTCATCTGTATGCAGACAATTTAAAGTTATTTCGGTCAGTGTCCGGTAATAGAGATTGCTTGGCACTTCAGTCTGTCATAAATAATCTGCAACTGGTGTACATATTCAGTTTCGCTTAGCTTCGCCTGTACGCAGGTTCTGATTTTTATCTTTGATTTTGTGGCACTTACAGAACATTATATTTTATTTTACCTGCTCCTTTCGACCGAAAATACTTATACAATAAAAACAAACCTTCGGCCGAATTTTCATGTACCCTTTAAGTACCTGTCCTGTTCATCTCTTTGCCGTAGTTGTCACTTACAGGCAATTTTGTGGTTAAGAGACAAGTGGCTCCAAATCCTACAGCAGATCATGTGAATTTTTAATTAGTTTGCATGGTTCGTTATCGGATTTGATGGGTGCCGTATTAGCAGTAATTTAATTTTTGTTGATATGGCATTCAGATTACAAATCGCCATGCGTTACCATTTTGATGATAGTGGATGAGGTTTTCCGGATTTTCCTCACCTGTAAGTCACGGCGAATAATAATAATAATAATAATAATAATAATAATGACCTTGAAACCGACCCAAGCTTAGTCGCCTTCAGGGGTTGAAATTCACTCGTAAGGGAGTGATATTATTATTATATTTTGAAAAATGCATTTTCTTTTGTCTATATTTTCTTTATTTTTCGAGGACACTGTGTTAAATAAAATATAAAAAATAAAAGAAAAATCGTTGATAACAGCTATTAAAATATAATTGATAAAAACCATTTTGATTCTAAAAAATCTTTGTGAATATTTCTTAAAAATTCAAATCCATCTACAAAGATTAAAACATTATTTAATTGCAAATTATAGAGAGTTCGTTGGCCTTCCGACAAGAGTTCACTTTCGTGGACCAACGGTATTTTGGAGAGAAACTGTACTCTTAAATTTAATTAATTACGTTTTTAATTTGATTTCTTCATTACTTTAGATACTGTTCGGCTAGCAAATAATGCAATTTTAGACTTTAAGTAATTTAAAATTATAATTTAATTGTTCGACGTAACTTATCAAGAATATTCATTTGAGAATATTGCTTATCGGTTACTCACACTTTTAGGCATAACATTATAATAAAATGTATAAATATTGATCTCTAGGAAATCTAGAATATTCAAAGACATTACAACATGTCTTTGAGAATATTCGAATAACTTTCTACATAGACCTAATATTTTATCAAATACCTATTTTATACATTTTAGATTTACCAATATTAACTGGCGCTAATTTTCCATTTTCTATTTTAAAATATAGTTTGATGATTATAGGTTTTACTACCTCTTGTCTATGCCTATAAAACGCAAGTACATAATAAATAAAGTGAATCTGGGTGATTTTTTTCCAAAAACCATTATCACGTACCATCGTCTAACAGTTTTAATGTTGCATAAAGTAAGTCAATGTCTTCTCGGAAAACTGATAGCAAATGATTCTAATACCACTGCAAAGTAAAAGCAAATATATGTTAGTGTGTTGCACTCCTTTACCTTTTGGTGTTACTGCATGCCTAGACTGAAAATATGTTGTTTGGTTCATTAAATTGGAAGTGTTTGGATGAAAATATAAATTTATAAAATTGATATCAGAATCCGTTGCATTAGAAAAAATACAAGCCGTTATAAATGAGAACAGTAGAAATAACTAAATTTTAGCTATGAAGCTTTCATGTTTGTGGTTGTGTTTGGAAGAATTTATTTGTAGAATATTTGCAATTTTTAAGTATTTTAAGACGATAGTTTATGTTAATGTTGTATTTTATATAAACAATTATATAAAACCGTAGTCAACTAATTAAAATTCTAAATAAGCAAAACCTTATCTTCTATAGTATTGGCTATCGAACATCTTCCAATCGTCTAAAAACTACAGAGAGCCTGTAGAGCAAGCAGAAAGCGAATAATGCCAGCGATGCCAGTTCATACGCCCTGACCAAC
>OV651830.1:14060448-14078669 GCA_927349885.1 Psylliodes chrysocephalus
ATCATCGACGACCCGATACACCTCATTATTCTTTGTTGTGTTGAAGTGTACGTATCAATTTTTGGAAATAAATGCCGAAACAAAAATGTGACAAAGAAAAATATAGGAAAATAAAAAGAAAAATGCGAAAACAACCATACTACAGACTCCAGTTTACACAGTAAGTACAAATAATGTATATAACCGCTAAAAAGTCTTTCATGAATTATGTTTTTTGCCGGCTAAAAAACTATTTCGGAGAATTGAAATTGATTGTGATGTTTGTCCTGCTCTATCACAATTGCCATTTTTTTCTCTACTAGAAACGACATGCCAGTAATGTCGATCATACACGTTTTTGTAAGTTGTAAAACTGTTGTTAATAATAATTCACATACCTACTTAATGAGTTCGATAAGGCCAGAATTGAATATGTTTGTCCTGCTTTATGCGAACAATTTCACATCATTGAACAAAATAAGATTTAGATGTAGTTAAATACCTACCAAATAAATTTGAATATTTTAAATCTTAAATTGACAATAACTCTAAAAACTTATAGACTTTAATCAATAAAATTAGTAATACAGCATAAACTAAACAACCTATAAAAAAAAATAAAAAAATGATAATGTAAATGGTAATGTACTCTATAAGAATATTGATATTGCAAATGAAATTAATAATAAATTTGTTGAAACTGGTAAAATATTAGCAAATAAAATTAAGGTGGATAACGACTATAAATATGAAAAAAGGACATTTGTTAATTAATTTGTATTTTCACCAATTAACAGTGATGAGCTTAAAAAAAGAAATACTATATTTGCCAGATAAAAAAGCAACCGATACGGATAACTTACGGAGTGAAACAATAAAAAGTATTGCTAATTATATCCTAGAACCATTTAATTATGTTCTAATTCTTATATACAAAACTAGGGATGACACAAATGTTGGTAATTATCGACCTATTTCACTTATTTCTCATTTGTCTAAAGTATTTGAAAAAATAATTAAAAAAATGTCTTTCGTCATATATAAAAAAATATCATGTATTATCGCAAAATCAATTTGGTTTTAAAGAAAATACTTCTACACAAAATGATGTACTAGCTTTGACATCGACAATAATTAATTCCCTTAATAAAAGTAAACCATGTCTATGCATATTCATAGACCTATCCAAGGCCTTCGATACGGTGAGTCATCAACTATTGTTATAATCACTAAATGATATTAGAAATAATGTACTAAACCTCTTTGAATCTTACTTAAGTAATAGAATTCAGGTTGTAAAAGTCGATAGTGTACTCAGCAGTGAAAGGGTCTTGGAATATGGAGTACCACAGGGTGCATATAGACTAATTTGAATAAAATATAAAGACATTGAACGACACTATTATCTAGCAATTTAGAGCACTCAAGAGATTCCAAAATGTCTTAATGAAAGTCATACCTCCCTTCGAAATGAAAATGTACTTAGATTGAAATCATCATCGCCAAGAATTTAATAATAATGTTATGTTACATAAAACAATAGAAACGCCTGCTTGTCCTTAGAGCGACATGTAACCAGTCAATAACCAGTTGTTAAGATCAGTTTATTCTTGGGTGGCCCAAAATTTCCACCAAAAGTCATTGAACCGTAAAGTATAAAATATCTATTTATTAAAACTGTTTTTTGTCATGGTAGTAAGTTATTTTGAATAGGTAATTTAAAAAAAAAATAAGTTGAGGTCTTAAAATGTCAATAACAATATGAATTTTAAAAAATATTGATTTTAGACACAAGAAAGATTATCCACGTCTTAGTTTAATGGAGTTACCATATATTACTTTCAGACGTCTACATTTTTTACACGAATATTTTAAAAAATGAGTATATTCAAAGATGGTACAGTTGAATGTTCCAGACAAGACTTTAATAAGAGAAGTATGAGGAAAACCAAATACAAGCTGGTTATGAAATGAAAGCACTATATTTATAACCAGCATTGGCATTACTAAATTGTGCTTATTAACTTTTTTATTAATTGTAGATTCTTTTAGCTTTTCACTACTTTTACATATTTCAACTGAATGTAACAAATAGAGGCGACAAAAAATAAAAAACAAAGAATGTTGGAAATATATTGAAAACACTAATTTTTCGAATAAGTATTAAGTGCAAACCATTTTTGAAGTTTCCAAGGTATTAGAAGAAATCAATTTTCAATCTGTTACTTCAAAGGCTACAACTTCAAAATTGCATAACTCCAAAAGGATTTAAATTTAAAATATAACTTTTATCAGATATAAATTTTTATGACCTACATTTTCTTTACAACTCTATTATTCCTGACAAAATACATTTGTGTGGTTGTGGTGGTATTATTGGGCTAGACTTCAAAATTAAACTGTTCTTGTTGACGAAAGATAGAGACGTGATGTGGATTTTACTCCGTTTTGCGAGCATATTGCCACATCGATTTATCTTTATACACAAACAATACAAGTGTGCTGTCTTTACTACACTGAAAATTGTGGAAGCATGCTTTCCATTATGTCCATTCTAATAGAAACACTTTACTAGGAAAGATATATTTAGCTGAGTTATTAGGGGATTAGGGGGTATTTATGTAGGGTACGAGTGAATATTGTATTTAGCACGTTGAAAAATGCCGTTTTGTGTAACTTATTTATTGTTTTTTTTAATATTAACTTTAAACAACATCTATTCAAACAATAATGATATCTAGATAAAAGTATATTACCATAATAAAGCAAGGATAATAAGCTTAAAATAAATGACGAAGTAATTGTCGAAAAAATAAATCATGATTCTAAACTTAATTATTAGTCTTTCTTCTTCATTCACAAAACCATTAATCATGTTTCATGAGCACAATACCATATACAAGAACTATTCATTAAATTAAGAAGAAAAAAAAACGGCGAATTACTGTACTTTTTGGTTTAAAGACAGAGATGGACTTAGGTACCAGATATTGTATTAATAATAATAATTTGTTTTTAAAAATAGTTTAAAATAATTTTTTTCACATAAAAATAAAAAACTTTTTAAATTTTAAAATTATTTTATATACGAAATGGGGTACGATAAGTACGTCCTTTGAAAGCTAATAGAGGTTAAATGTAAAAATATTATCTTACAGATACATGACTACATTTTAAAATTAATTTGAAATATATAAGGTCAGACATTATACTTATCAAAGTTTTTCCATTTTTTCCTCTTTTTTTTGTCATTTTGAATATAATAAAAAAAATTGTTTAGTACAATCCTATAAAATGAAGCAAAACAATGTATTTGTTATTATCGGTTATCAGTTGTTTTAAAGTGAGTCTTGAAAAAAATCACTAGGTAATGATGGATATTACAATTTTTCAACTTTTTTTTTAAATGTCAGTTTCGATTTGATTCAGATACGTCTGAAGTTCTTTAAATTTATGTGGATTGTTAATTTGGGGGTTTTCTTTCAAATAGTCAGTAACTGCCTGTGAAGGGTATCACATTCACGGCTGTAACTGGCCAGTGGCAAAATGTATATGAATAGAATGCATGAATTAGCAACAATATTTTGAAGTGTGTAAACATTAAGAACAGAAGATGTACACGAAATAGGACAAGGTGATAGAGAAGAACTGGAAATACAAGAATTAGAAATTTCAATCAGTAAAGAAAATAAGAAGAAGGAGAAACAGAAACAGAGGAAAACACAGAAAAAGAAGATCAAAAACAAACAGGAAATAACAATAAATTATTGAATAAACAAACTGGAAGGAAATTGTAAAAGAATGAAGTAAGGAATGGGAAAGAAAATAATAAATGATAGTATTAGAAAATTATACATAGAAAATATTAACAATCATATTCAACAGCATGCTAAGATTGTCATACTCTCCCTTAATATGGTAGTTTGCTCAAATCATAATGATCCCTAAGCCTGAAAAACCGTTGAATAAGGTGAATTCTTATCGTCCGATTAGCTTATTACCAATACCATCGAAATTATTTGAAAAACTGTTATTAAAAAGACTCGTTGATAAAAAAATTATTTGCAAACCAAAATATTTTGTACCGCCGCAATTCTAGACGTTGCTCAAGTATTTGATAAGGTCTAACATATTGGTTTTGTTACCCAAAATTAAAAAATATTTTTAATGCTCCTATTCGAAATAAAAATAGAATTTATTCATCTTTGAGAATTATACATTCTATACAAAGACACTAGGTACATAATGTAAAATCCTATCAAACTAGTCAAAAAAGTGTTAAGTAAAATACATTAAAAAATAAAATATATATAACAGACAATTAATGTTAATATTAGTTTAAAAGTTCAAAAAATCTTCTATACTATAAAATACATTATTTACAAGAAAATCATTAAAATGTTTTCTTAAATCATTACGACTAATTTAATGATAACCTGTAGTATCTTCTAATATGTTACTGAACTTATTGTAACACTTAATCCCAATATATTTTGGTGAATGCTGGCTTATTTGTAGTCGTGAAAAAGGTTGATGGATGTTAAATTTTAATCTAGTATCATATGAGTGCAGGTCTTTATTTTTATTAAATATATGCTCATTATCTTTTATGTAAATGTTGACTTATTTTTTCTAAATCCATTTTGAGTATCTAACAACATATTAAAACTTTCAAGGCAATTAGTGAATCTAATAAAGTATGTTGACTCAAATATTTTAGTTATTTGACTAGATATACAGATTAAACGATAATTTTCTGTATTATTTTTATAAACAGGAATTTCTTTAGATTCCTTCATATTCATATTTGGGAATAATCCCGATACAAAGGATTTATTAATCAAATATGATATGGGTTCAGCAATACAATGAGCAACCGATTTACCATTTATTTCGTCAATACCTTCAGTGGGTTTAGAAGTAGTTTTTTTGATTATAGTGATGATTTCACTAGGAGTTGTTGGAAAAAGAAAACAACTTTTATGATGTTTATCAATACTCATAGTATAGTTAGGTACAATAGTATTTTTATTTACATTAATAAAATAGTCATTGATATAATTTATTTTTTCTAAGGGTGTTAATTTGTCATCATTTGTAAGTTTAATAGGATTCAATAAGTTGTTTTTTCTTTTTCCCCTATTCTTGTTTATTATATTCCAGGATTCTTTCATTACGTTATTACTTTTTAAAATACAATTATTATTTTTTCTTCTCAAATACTGTTTTATTATTTTTTGATACTCATTTTTTAAATTATTGTAACGTTCTGTAGAATATGTAGAATTTATTTCTTTCTTTAACCTGTTCATTTCACATAATAGATTATGTAACTCTTTAATATGAGGTGGAAACTGATTTTTTAATTTTTGTGGTTCTATCGCTTTCTTTGTTTTCGTAAATACAATATTGTAGTGGTATAGGAATGATTCATAAAAGATAGAAAATTTATCATTAAAATTAGTAGATGTGTACACTTCACACCAATTTTCAACTGATAAAATATTTATAGAAGTTATTGCGTTAGGATCATTTAAATCTCTACATCAAAACTGGTAAAAAAATTATCTAAACAAGTTGAGGTTGTACTTGTTGTTCTCGTTGCAACATTTATATGATGTTTAATATTAAATTCCTTCAATAAGTCAATTAAAACAGTTTTTTGATTACCTTCAATCAAAAAATCTACGTTAATATCACCACAGATAAAATAGTGATTGTCGTTTTGATAAATATTATGAATTAATAGCTCTAGCTGATTTATAAAAGTGCTAAACTTAGTGCAAGGTGGCTTATACACAGTAATAATAAATAAAAAAAGTTTAGAATCGATCTTTATTTTTCCACCACATACAAATTCACCTTCTATACACCACCTATGTAAATTAATTGATTCAAAATTTGCAGCAATACTTGTTTTCATAAATATACTAGCACCACCTTTTTCTTTATTTATCCGTGAAAAATATGATACTAGCTTAAAATCGTCAATTGAGGTAGCTTGTAAATTGTTAGAATCAAGCCAATGTTCAGTAACACATAGAATACTTATATTTTGTTTCTGTAAAATTAAATTTAGATCAAAGCATTTATTGGCAAAACTTCCCTGTATATTGATATGCATTAAAGTAATATTTAACTGTCGGGAACTGCAAAATAGTAATTAATTTTTTTCTTTCAAAAAGTGGTTTTCCATAGTAGTCCTTGAGGTCCCTATTTTATCAGGTTTGAAGTAGAGGCTACGTTTGAAAAATTTTCTTCACTCTTATGCGATCTCTGGTTTTGTGAATCTTCAAGAAATCGCTAACCTTGTTTAAAGTTGAATCGGAAATAAATTATATTTTTCGGCCAAAAATCTGATTTATATACTTGCTCCTGAAAATGAGGATCTATTACCTCTAGAAAAGTTTGATTATTCTGTCTTACAAAATATGTTTCTTCACATAAATGTCTTCTGCGTTTGTGCATTTATGAATGTATTTCTTAATATTCTCTTCATTTACAGTGTCTGATACTCTAGATACAAAGAGTCAAAATTCATCATCACCTTCTCCACTTCCTATAATTGTTTTGTTTTTTCTCCTTTGCCATCTTGTTACTGTGATATAATCATTCTCATGACTCCCCTCATTGGTATCATCTGCTAGTTGCTACTAAAGTCATATCTTCCTGAAAGTTACTTCCAAACCAAGTATAATTATGTACATTCAAGTTGCCACCTAATAAAGTCTGGAATACCACAGGGGAGTATACTGGGGCCTATATTATTCTTAATATACCCAGATGTATAAAAAGTGTGGTCTGAGCAATGGAAAATTAAAATTAATCAAACAAATCCGCACAAGTGACTTTCACAAATAAGCGATCAGTATGTCCTGTTAGTTTTAACAACATTCAAATTCACATTTAGACCGAAGTAAAAATAGAATCAATCGAAACATCAATCGCGTTTCGAATCCATCTCTGTACAAAGAACTTGAAAGAAAGGAAGAACAAGAAATAAAAGTCGAAAAACGAAACGAAACTGAGCAGCAACGGGTCGATTGCGGTGCCCAACAAGTGAATTTGTAAGTTCAAAGACCTTCGATGACTCTACCGAATATCAAATCGATACGATAAGTTTATTTTGCGATACAGGAAGTACGAATCGGTTCTTCAGTAAAAAAAATTCTTCAATTTAATATTAATACTGAAGTTGAACCATGTGTGAGCCAAGTTTTTTAAGGTGAACAAAAATAAATATCCTTTTAATCTCACAGTGAATGAATTAATTAAATATAATGAAATATAAATAAAAGAAAACTCTTAGAGATCCTTACACCCCATATTCATATTTTTAAATGGATTTGCCAAGGTATTTGAAAAATTAAAAAAAAAAAAAATTAGTTGATTTCTTAAAACAGTGTAATATTTTGCAGAAAAATCAATTCGGCTTCTTGGCAGTATGTAGTACAAATATTGCATTATATGAATTTATAACAAAAATAATGGAAAACCTTAACAGTGGTGAAGAATTTGTTTATTGATCTGGCAAAGGTCTTCGACACCATAATAGGTTACTAAATACAGTAGAAGATTATGGGGTCAGGGGTAAGCAGTTTGCATGGACGTGACTACAGCGAGCTATATAAAGAGTTGGGGAGAACGACCAAATAATAGGAATGCCTTCAAACGAAATGCTCCCTGGTATACAAACAGCTTCAAAAAACCCATGAAGGTTCAGGAGTAGGTAACCAAAGACAAGAATCTCACTGAGTTTAGGTAAACATGCGACAGTATTCCAGGCACAAATAGCAGTAATACATCACTGCTCAAAAGGTAAATGGAAAACCATTGACACTCAGACAGTCAAGAGACGTTAAACGCACTCAGTTTTACGCAAGTGCACTCAAAGCTTACGTGGAACTGTTTGGAAGCTCTAACAGAGCTGGGTAGTCTGGATACCAGGCGACAGAAAAACATAATAGTATCGAAGAGGATGATTTACTAGACCGAGAAGGAGCCTCAAATGCTCTTATTGGCCCAGAACTCTTCTGTGGTGTCACAAAGACAACTCTCAGAACATGCACAAAGCAGTGGATGTTTAAAACATCTCAGGAATGGTGGAAACACTCACCCAGGACAAAAAGACAGTCCAAACAGTTCTTAAAAGGACCATCGCCCATGGGGTCAGAGGAACTGCGTTAGCGGTATTTGAGAGCTCTATCTAAAAGACAGTTATCAACTTGTTAAAATAAATGGCATACACAATGATAGACAGGAAAAAGGAGTACACCAGGGAACTGTTGTGAGACCGATTTTGTTTATCATTTACTTAAATTCCCTGGGAGTGGATATTGAGGAAACAATAAGTTCCTTTGCTGAGATACCGTCTTAGTATTTGATCGTGTAGACTGGATTAAAATCAAACAAACTCTAGTCGAATCTAAAAAACTAATTATATTGCGTTGTCTTCAACAGTATCAACACTATTCTTCCATTACTCTTGAAAATAAAACAATAAATGAGGTCCCAATAAAGTATCTAGAAGTTATTGTAGATAGATATGTGAAATGGCAAGATCATATAATATTATAGATTATAAATACTAATTCGTCAGTCATAAAATTCATGACTACCTACGATGCGGGCGTGGTATTCACAGCCATTGGCCAGGAGCTATTACATAATGAACATTCTGTCTTTAGACTTAGAATGAAATACATTAGAGGCAACATTTTCAGAATTTTCTGCATCTGTAAGAGCGAGAATGTTATTATCAGACGAAAAATGTTTTTCAGATATGTAAAGAAATACCAATCATTTGTAACTATATATAAACAAGTGGTTGGTTCTGGCAAATGTATTAGGTGGTGCTGCAATCTTAATTTCTAACCCCTATAGCAGGGAAAATAGATTTCTTCGGAATACCTTCGACAAGGTGTATTGAAGAAAAATTAAAAGCAATATACGATCTTATTTTATCAAACTTCTTGTTTCCTGTTTTATTTATTTATTTGTTCACGTTTCAGCGGGAGATTGTTTGATCGAAAGTTATCTCACATCTGACTGGTATCAAGAGTCAAAGTTGAACGTTCTCGTCTACGTATAACGTGAAAAAAAAAGTACACGAAGTATCATCGGTTATACATAAACTTACAGTTATATTTGTGCAGGTCCCTAAATGTGTATGTAAAGCGTAGTTTTTACCGCTAGCGAGTTTACTTTCATCCAAAAATAACGGACTCTTCAAGTAACAGTAACAATAATGGGGATTGGATTGCTCGACTAGCACTTTTGGATGTAACTGTTAAAGGAGGAACGATCGACTAAAGGTGGCCACCCACTCGCTTTTGTTATATATTCAAAGCTAAGAAGAATAAGATTAAGACGATATCTGAATTATGTAATTTCGTATACAATGTTTTAAATGGGAATATTAACATATTTTTCGATTGATCATAATTTATTACTATAGAAATAATATCGGATAGGAGTAATAGGGTCAGTTAGTGACTGGTTAACAAGTTTCTTACTGTTCAATTAGATGTTAATATGGTAAATATAGAGGTAAATATAGGGCTTAATATAGGGGGCCAATTTAATTTATTATATTTTTTAATAATATAATATCTAATTATAAAATTTTGGTCTTAAATCTAGAAATCTATTCAAAACTTTTAAATATTGCATCAGGCATGGTTTGTGTGTGAATTTAAAAAATCACAAATAATATCTTTTTTACCTAAAAAACCTCAACAAAAATTTTAGTCAACTCGTTCGAACACAATTGCTTGTTTTATTTTTGACAATAACTTTTGAGAGAATTTTCCAAAAATGTTCAAATAATTTATTTAGAAAACACACATCTTTGGTTGTCATTTTGATATGTTTTCAAACTCATATTATGTGAGCTTGCATTATATAATGTTTTTGTTTCTTTTTAGACATGAAAAGATGTGAATTCAAACATTTTTTATTAAAATAAAAATAGCTATGCACAAATATACCAGGGGATGTCAGTAAGTTGAAGACAAGTAAAAACCTATTTTATTATGCACAATACATAAAAAAACGAAAATGAACATGGTTTTTCTTCTAATGATAATGCAGTTTGAATTCCTGCAGGCAACAGGTGAATTTTCCCATTACCTTATTGTACAAAGTTGTAATCGGTATAATGTAGGGTCCGATTACAATTAGAAGAACACAGCTACGTCATCATTTGAAAAAGTAATTAATGGGTTATCGTCGCCTACTCAGAGTTTAGTGGAGTGTTAAGATTATATGAATATGGGAGATATTGTTTTATATCTAATAACTTACTTATTTTTTATTTATTGATAATTCTGGATAATATGTATTCGAAATTCGAAGTAATGGTTATGACATATCGGTGTTCTTCTAATTGTAATCGGATCCTACCTATGTCTCAGTTGCCTCTTGTAAAGTATAATTTTTTAATTTAACTGTTTCAACCGACTGGTCTAAATAATTAGTGCCATACTTTTTGTACTGTGTTAGGTCTATTTTCTTTTTGTATAGGTACTCTGGACATCTTGTTCAGATTCACTCCTAAAATCATTTTTTTTAATCCCAGTTAAAAAAGGTTACACTCGTTAAGAAAACGGTGCTTTATAACACATCTAGACTCGTATACTGATTTATTATAAATTATAATAAACAGAAAAGTTTCTTTTTAGTTTCTTACATTGTCCTTTTATTTCTTTTTCAGCTGGCATATGGAATAACAACCTCAAAAAGGTGATTTTCCAACAGATTATTATTCTACAGAAGTCATTAATAGAGTTCATGTTTAGAGGAAAGCACTTTAAGATGAAGTATGAAAACAAGAAGGTAGTGAGTGATAAACTTTAAAAAGATATGTGTAAAATATAATACAATTAGCATTGAAGTACTAAAATGCATCTGGAAATAATATTTTTGGTTACGTTTTCGTAAATATTTCCAATTTCTTTTTAACGCAGTGATATAAAAATTTCTTAATCATCACATTCTATGCCTTGTCGTGTGTGGACGCTTATTTTCGTGCCAGTGGAAAATTATAGTGATGAGAATTTTGAACATTGAACAAGACACGAAGTTTGTTATCTGGCATTTGACCTCAGAAAAGATCAATATTATGGTTGAGCGAAGTTATAAAATGTATTGCTTCTCAAAACAAGTCATAAACATGAAGAGTCAAAGTAGAATGTCTGAGTAGATGAATCATTTTTAACCATTGTTTGAGTTTTCGTAAAATAAAATTGATAACCATGTTGTTTGGTTTTCTCATTTTATTAAATGCATGTAAATTGTTTTTGTTATATCATTTTTGTTTAAATTTAATTTCATTTGTCCATTTTTTTATTTTTGAGAGGTTTTTTTTTAATATTTTAACGCCCTTTGGGGTCTATTCTGTAACAATTCCTTTATATTTAACGGCCTTTAAAAATATTTTCTCCTTTACTTCTGTCATTATTTAAACGGATCTTTAAAATACATTAGAGGACTATCTTAAAGAAATCTGTTTAAATAATGATAGAAGTAAATTAACGAATAAGAAACTATTTTTAAAGGCTGCCAATATTTTTAAAGGCCGTTAAATATAAAAGAATTGTTACAGAATAGACCCCTTTATCTCCCAATTTTCATTTATTTCATTGATTCCTTTACAGAGCTTGATTTTACTAAATATTTCATATTGATATCGCCTTTAGTTTTTGATTTCTATCTTTTTTATTTCAAACCCCTCTTTGAAACCCATTTTATTCATTTTTTTTTAAATCAACAGGCCTTCTATATCACGTCAATATTATTAAAAAATAATAATAATAATAATAATAATAATAATAATAATAATAATAATAATAATAATAATAATAATAATAATAATAATAATAATAATAATAATAATAATAATAATAATAATAATAATAATAATAATAATAATAATAATAATAATAATAATAATAATAATTAATAATAATAATAATAATAATAATAATAATAATAATAATAATAATAATAATAATAATAATAATAATAATAATAATAATAATAATAATAATAATAATAATAATAATAATAATAATAATAATAATAATAATAATAATAATAATAATAATAATAATAATAATAATAATAATAATAATAATAATAATAATAATAATAATAATAATAATAATAATAATAATAATAATAATAATAATAATAATAATAATAATAATAATAATAATAATAATAATAATAATAATAATAATAATAATAATAATAATAATAATAATAATAATAATAATAATAATAATAATAATAATAATAATAATAAGAAACAGCTTATTTCGATGCGGCCTAATCTGGGAGTACTTTATAGGGAATAATTTTTCTAATTTAAGGTATATTTTTATTATTTATGATTAGAGAAGAAAATTTTTAAATAAGAGTTATTACAGAGAACTCTCCATAATGTTATGTAAATTTTAAAATGAATCGTAATAAATAAATTTAAGAAAAGTGAAAAATGTAATCTTTAATTCATATTGCTATAGTCTATTTTTATGTATGGGAGAGTATTAAAATAATAAAGCGTTCGTAATCCATAGGCGTACCACTTCTTTTAGTAGACAGTTAAAATATTTTTTGAAGTTATTCCTCGAGTATACACTTATATTTTCACCTAATTAACCTGCTTATAACTTCCAAACAGCTGAAGGTAAAAAATTGCAATTTTTTCTAAAATGTTTTATTTTTCCACAAGGTATGTTAAGAACATTGTGTCAAACGGGTTATGTAGGTATAAGGGTTTAAACTTTGACTTTTAAACAACGTTACTTTCATAAATAATAATTTTAATATAAAAACTACTTCTTACCTACAAATCCAAATCAGAATCGAAATCAGAAGATGAACTGTCGCAACCAATATTTACAATGAGTGGCTTGATCATTTCATCAGTAATATTGTCCAACTTCCACATTTTCTCTTCTTCTTTAATCGTATGATTTACTGCCTTTTCCCAGTTTTCAGGCTTCACATTATTTACAGCCTCCAAAAACAACTGTTTAACATCACTCATTTTAAAAGAATTATTTTTTCTTGAAACTTCTCCCTTTATCTGTGCCCACATCAGTTCAATCGGGTTTATTTCGCAATGATATGGTGGTGATCTAACCACCGTCATCCCACGATTTTTTTACATTTTCATATTTTTTGAATTTCTCTTTATGAAGGGAACACAAATGATACAGTTCTTTTCTCACAGAACCGGGATGGAACCTAATATTCTTTGAATTTAGCCAATTCTATAAATCTTTTTTTAACCACTTGGTTGTGGGCATTTTTTCTATAAGTCTCGAGTGATAACTTGCATTATCCATTACTATTATACAATTCTGAGGAAGAAGATCTATAATTTGTTCGAGCCACTCATTAAAGACATCAGCATTTATGTCCTCATGGTAGTCACCGGTACGAGTAGATTCAAAAGTCAATAAACTACCTTTAACAAAACCGTTTGAACTACCGATGTGTACTATTATTAGTCTGCGCCCCTTTCCTGATGGTGGATTTAAACCAGTAGATAAATTATTTAAAAAAGCCTGTCTTCGACTTGTAACAGTTTCATCTTGCCAAAATTTATTTGGTTTATGTCCCTCGTTGATCCATGTTTTATCTAATTAAAATATATTTCTTCTTTGGTTTCTCATTTCTTTTATAGTCCTTAGGTAATTTCTTCTCCATACTAAAATATCGCTTCTTTCTATTAAAATAGACTTTCTGGAATGCTTTTTCCATAGAAAACCTATTTCTTTTAAAAGTTTCCATAGTGTGCTTCGACTCATTTCAGGGTAATCCTTATCATATCGAACCGTGGCAAGAACTTTGTCTACTGTCGGAAATTCTTTTCTAAAGAAGAACGTATGAACTTTCCTTCAAAGTCTTTCTTTCAAAAGATTTTCTAATTGAAATTTTAGTTTTCCTGGAGCTTTACGTGCTGTTTGAAACTCGCCACATTTCTCTTCTTTAACAACTCTGTAAATCGTAGATTTCCCAACACCAAGCGTACTACTATTTCCACTGTGTCATCAACACTTTTACATAAATGTTTGTCTGTAAATGATTTAAAACAATTAAATATTAATGTTTTTTCATTAACTGTTAAAGGACCAATTTTTTGTCGTTTACGCGGCCCTTCCAAATTTTAGTAAACTGTCAAGAATACACAACTTGGACCTCCTTACTAAATAGAAAACCTATAATCGCATTTTCGGTGAAATTTGTTGGGAAGGTATTTATCTACTTATAATTCGATTACTGTATGAAATTCTTGGAATTAAAATAAAACAAAATCGGCAAATAGGTACTTATTGAAAATAATCTTAAGATACGGTTATGTAATCTTTAATACACAGGGCTTTTGGCCTGTCCAAACCTTTTTCTATTGTTCTGTACAGCTTATGTTTATAAAGGACCAATAAAAGACCCAAAACTTGTAATAGCTCAGGTACATTTATTACAATTTTAGGAAATATTTAGATTATTCTGTAAAAATATTTAAAATGACCGTACTAAGTTTTGCATTAGAAATGCTGTTTTATTAATCTCTCATACATAAAAATAGACTATAAGTAGAAGCGTAATTTTATAATAAAATAATAAACACCGTTTTTTTTATTATATGATGTTATTTTAGCAAAAAGCTCTTAAGTAATAAATAGCGCAATTCGAAAAGCTTCCAAGACGTTTATAGCCATTACTTTTATATTTGTAAACATTTTAAAACGTTTTACTGTATACATCTTCTTTTGGATACCTAGCGGTTGACAGTGTTTATTAGATAACATAACCCTTTTCCGTTACATCCAACTAACGCGCATTATGCGGTGTTGGTAGGCCTAACGGGAAATTGTTAGACCTTGCCCCAATGATGGGGCTTAGTCATCAGGCCCAACATGTCAGCTGGTGTTTTACGGAAAAGACGAAGCGGTTTGGCGTAGGCGCCGGTTTTATGTAAACGAAAATAATGTTAGGATGCCATGCAGTAAAATGTTTGTCTTTAAGCTTTTTAAGGTACAATGGTTGAGTGGTTGGTCTTTAAATTACTAAATAAAATTAAATATAAAATAACCAAAATTCCTGAAAATTAGAACTGTTGGAATTTCAGGGCAGCATCTGGCCATATTTCGGAGAGCGTTTATCTAGATAAATTTAAGGTCTCTTTAGAAAAAAATCATTGAAATTAAATAATTGTAAATTTTTAGATATATCATTTACAAAATATAATTTTGTTACTCACAAAAAATCTATATTATTTTAAACATAAGTTTCAAGAAATCTAAGCATTTCTTTATAGCGTGATGTATTTAGTTTTAAAGAAAATTTGTATGATATTTAATGATTCCACGTGGTTTAGATACCAAAGTTATTTTTCAAGTATTTAAAAAAAAAAAACTTACTTTCTTAAGACGTTTTTTACAACCCCTTAGGGCAAACTAATAACTAAATATAATGTTCTCCATTACACTTTAAAATTAGGCAGCTACAGCTATCTCAAATTGGAAATGTTTCTTTATACAATTGACAGGTATTTTACAACTCCGTATATAGAACAAATGCAGAAAGATACAAAACAATGGTGGGTGTTTTCCGGGCTTTTCTCATTTGTAACTAACTTTTTTTGATCACTCCTAAACATAAAAAAAATTAATGCTTAGGGCTAGCTGGCCCCCCCAAGATATTGTTTTTTTAAACTCACTTTACCACAATGTTAACCAATTTTTGACCATATTTGACTTAAAATAATATTAAGGGGTAAATTATAGAAAAAAACAAGAGTTCTAGGATACATTTCAACTTTGAGAAAATGATAAATCGCCAGAAAGGGATCTAAAAACGTTTAAAATTATGTATGGCCGTTTGGTAACCCCCTAAAATGTTTCAAAAGACCCCAGAGAAATTAAAAATTCAAAGAAATTATTTCCCAATCTAATTTCTGGTTAACAAAAGGTCAATCGACATAAGGGCACAACAAATATACGTAATAGTTTATAATTATGTTTTGATCTTTGACCACTCCCTAAAATAATTTTAATTTGCCTAAATAGTGAGAAAATTCGAAAAATAAAATTTCAAAATCGAATTTTGACTTTTAAAAATATGATCAATCAACATTCAGGCACAATAAAGATCCATATTGGTTTAAAATTATGTTTTGATGTTTGACCACTACCTAAAATAATTTTAATGTGCACAACTAGTGTGAAAATTCGAAAAATACAATTTGGAAATCGAATTTGAGCTTGGAAAAAATGGTCAATGGACATAAGTGCATACTAAAGATCCATAATGGTTTACAATTATGTTCTGATGTTTGATTACCTCCTAAAATAATTTTAGTTTGTCTAAATAGTGTGGAAATTCGAAAAATACAATTTCAAAATCAAAATTTCGCCTTAAAAAATAATGGTCAATTAACATAAGTGCCCAATACAAATACATAATGGTTTAGAATTATGTTTCGACGTTTCATAACTTCCTAAAATAATTGCAATGTGCACAAGTAGTGTGAAAATTCGAAAAATACAAGTTGAAATTATTTTAAGGAGTGGTTAAAAATCTAATGGGTGGCCAAATATGGTAAAAAATTTGTTAATCTTGTGGTGCAGTCAGTTATAAAAAATAATAACTTTGAAGGACCAGAAGAAATCGGTTCTTATTTTTTTAATATTTAATTTTCTTTAATTATTGCCAATAGATGGTCAATAAGTGAAATAGGTAAAATTTAAAAATGGATTAATTATTGTCTCAGTTTTATCAGAAATTTTATTTCAAATTAGTCTAGTGAAATTTTTGAATTTTATATAACATTTTAGTTTGGTAGAGCTGTTTCACTTGATTGAATTTGTTTTAATATTTTGTCAATCTTTATATTTAAACATTTTTAATATGAAACATTTTTCTTTATTGATTTTTAAGACTTACAAAATGATTTTTAAAAAGTACTGATTTAAATTTCATCTCAATATCTAATACAAGTATAGTTTTCCTTTTTTATAAATTCTTAAATAGAGGTGAAATATCTTACTATATAACCCAACGAGTTAAAGCAGGTATGTTTTAATAACAGTCTTCCTAACATTAATTTTTTTTTATACAGAAACGATCAGCTAGTTCGTCCCATTCTTCGGTGGAGTTTCAAACGCCCGCTTGGTAACTGACGGGACATACGAAGAAATACCGAACTGGCCATCCTCAATATCCAAATAACGGCTTTTAAAAATCAACGTAGTCTATATTTCGGTCGTCGACCCACGCTTACTTCTTCTCGTTCTTGTGTTACACAAGAATTGGAAGGTTTGTGGAGGTTAGTGGCAACGGAATATTCCATTAGAAAAAAGAATAAAACGTTTTTAAACTATAGAAGTAATTTATGACTCAAAAGATATATTAATATGGAAAATCGCCAGGTAAGGTGGCATTGTTAAAATTTTGAAATTTAGTTAGCAAAAGTCTTGAAAATTAATTGGTAAATACTATCAAGTTTTTAGAGAAATGTGATGGGATTAGTTGTTGATTTGGGGTATTGGTAGTTGGGAGATAATGGATACAAATTGTTAAATATAAAAAAAATGGCAAATAGGATGGATATTATTATGTTGTTAGACCATGTTATAAAGTTGAAATTAGTAGCAGGAAGCAGGACTGAACAGAAGTTAAGAAACAAAAGATAATAAGCAGAGCAGACAAGAAAAAGCAGAGTGAGAAGCATAAGTGTACATTGAAGCAGCCAGGGCAAATTTATTAATTTTTAATAAAATATTATTAATAAAATCTAAATAGATTTTGTAGTCCCAGTTGGAGATTTTATATTTATTGGAATATCATCTATATCAATATATTATACAGAGTGGGACAAAAGTCTGTAAATTCCTAATTATCTCGTAATTGTACAAAATGTGGAATAAGATTCCAAATTTGATACTTGAAATGTTGCCAGATTTACCGTTTTTCTGATATTATTACTTGCTTTGGTTCAACCATACGTTTGACTGTAATAAAAGTTGGTGACTTGAACCTTTCCTGCACTAAATGTCACGCTAACGATCTATTAAAATTGCTGTCTTACAGCTTACACAGGGTCAGTGATATTGTAGGCATTATAGATTACTCTTTGCGAGCATCCATATTGCCCGCAAGTGCTCTTTATTCAGAATTGGTTTAGGAAAAAATGTGTGTTAAAACCAATTTGTGTAAAAAATAATTAT